>CM076257.1:6033262-6228262 GCA_038380765.1 Odontothrips loti | reverse complement strand
AGAGTAAAAAGCAGCGCAGGTCCTGTCTCTGTCCTTGTTCCCCCTGCACGAGCACACGCCACGCGCGTTGACAGAGCCATCCGATACTCAGCCCCGTCATCCCGCCCCTGTGCCCGCGTGCCGCACGTGTTCCTTGTAGCGGAGGAGGAGGGGGGAGGGAGAAAGGTGAAGGGGAGCACGTCCCGCCCCGCCCCATCGCTCCTCCACTATACACGCACCCACCACCGACATCCGGATCTCTTCCCGGCTCAAAAAAAAAAAAAAAAAACTTGAGGAAGAAGAAGAAAAGAGAATAAACAGCAAAAGGGGTAACCAAGCCCAGCGGGGCGGGTCGCCATTGTGTGTGGGAAGCGCTGACGCGCACAAGACTATCGAACAGAACATCCTCCCGCCGCCCCCGAGAGGAGAGGAGAGGAGAGGAGAGGAGAGGAGAGGAGAGGAGAGGAGAGGGTACATAGAGGACAGTGTGAGGGGTTTCCACGAATATGCTCAAAGAGCAGAAGGCGCAGCACAACAAAAGTGGCGCGTATCCAGATAGGAGGCAGATTGTATGACAAATAGCGCAGCGGGGTCAAGCACAAGTCCACAGCTCTCAAAAATTTGAATCTTCGCTGCCTATGAGAACTGAAAGCAATTTTGTCACTCTACTTCCGTTTTTTTTTAAGGGAATCTATGACTGGCTTTTTACAAGCTTTAGGTTACATTGCTAAGGTTAAGATCGAGGGGGCAGCCGCTCACCTAAACTATGTACACAGATTTAAGGATTTCGTCGGATTACACCCCGCGGTTTTCGTAAGTTTTAGAATTTCATTGCTTTTCTGGCTATTTCTGCATATGTAGGTGCTATTGTTCGGAATGAAGTCCAATTGTAACTTAGATTCGTAGTTTTTTTTCATTTGTTTTTAAAGATTTCTAGACTTTTGTGCACATGATTACGCGGGTGATTCGCCCCTCGGTTAAGATGCAAGTATTTGTTTAAATAGGTTAGGTTGCTAGGGTTAAGGTGGAAAGTATTCGTTTTGTTTTTTCCTTTGTTGTCATGGAAATCCCATCACATTCCGCCAACACATCAGACGCTCTCAGCCTCCTGATCAAAAACTCGACGCAGACGACGACGACGACATGCAGAACTCGCAATAGCATCGCATCCGATCAGGGGCGGATGGGAGGAAGGGGGTGCCCGGGGGTGCAGCGCGCGTGAGCCTATTACTCGCGGCTATGCATGCCGATACGGACGACACAACGACGCGACCGAAGAGAACAAACTTTGGCATACTGCACTCGAGCTCCCCGTCCCGCCCCGCCCCGCCTCACCTGGAGGACGGCCGTGCCTGATCCCGTGCCAGCGGTGCCAGCCTGCGCCATGCGGCTGCGGGGGAGAGGGAAGTTGGAGCTGCTACGCACTGCTACGCCGCGCTCACTCATGTTAGCCATGCGGGGGGCCGCGGCGACCATGGAGTGGTAGTATAACACCATGGCCACTACCATGCGGCCTGCATGACGGCCTCCTCCCTGTGCGACAGGGCGCATCCCTGACGGCGCCCATTCTCCCCACCATCACAGACACCGAGGGGGCCACCCCGGGGAGCGAGAGAGAGAGCGAGAGAGAGAGAGAGAGAGAGAGAGAGAGAGAGAGAGAGAGGGGGGGGGGCGAGAAAGAGAGCGAGAGAGATAGAGAGAGAGAGAGCGAGCGAGAGAGCGAGAGAGAGAGGGAGGGAGAGAGGGAGGGAGAGAGATGGAGAGGGGGGGGGGAGAGCGAGAGTGAGAGATAGAGAGAGCGAGGGAAAGCGAGAGAGAGAGAGAGAGAGAGAGAGAGACAGCCAGACACGCAGAGAGAATGAATGAAAAACGCATTGAGTCAATGGTCAAGGGGCCATTCACATATTACGTATCACTAGGGGGGAGGGGGGAGTCGGAGCTCTTGTTTACGGAAAATTACAGGAGGGGGGGGGAGGGGTACACCGCACTGATTACGTGATCAAATAACTGCGACTTTCGGCGACGTCACCGACCCTTGCTGGCGCACCCCAAGGTGCCTGGCAGCGTGGCTTAAAAGAGGGCGAACACGGAGTGAACAGAGTTTAAGAAGAAGTTTCCGCGCAAATTCAGTTTTACCGCCACTTTTTCTGTTAAACCTGCATTTTGAATTTTCTCTCTTGATTACGTAATACTAGGTGGGGAGGAGGGGGTGTCCTCGGCCGAGATTACGCCTGATTACAAGGAGGAGGGAGGGGTCGAAAAAACCGAAAATCTTGATTACGTAATATGTGAATGGCCCCCAAGTGCTGAGGGGACAGGGGGATAAGCCGATAGACCTCAAAGGGCCGGTAGGGCAGGGCAGGGCGCCGGCTGTTTATCGCTGGAAGACCGTTCTCTTTCCAGAGGACGGCGGGCCGCGGGTAACAATAGCGGTGCGCAGGACTGGCGGGCGACACGTCTCCACCACCACCTGTCGCCTGTCGTTGCACAACCCCCGCGGCCCCCACTGCCCCCGCGGCCCCCGCCGCCCCCACGGCCGCCACGGCCCCCGCCGCCCCCGCGAGCGACGTAACGCAGAGGCTGGCCGTCAAGTACACGCTGGTTATGGCGTGCTCCGTATGAACCAGGAGAGAGGGGAGGGGATGGGGGGCTGCTCGCCAAAGACTGGCACACGGAGTGGAGTAGGCAACCCGCGAGACAAACGCCTGAATGTAGGCAATAGGCGCGACAGCCTCCGCCCTGCTGCTGTGGCGCTGCCGGCGACGCCCATCTGTGCCTACGCCGGGTGCTGGTACCGGACCGGTCCAGCCCGGACCCCGGCCGGCACCGCGGCCCCCGTGGGCACCAGTCCGCCCACGTGGCTCGGCTGTCTCTCTCGCACTCGCACACTGCCCACAGATACAGACAGAGCGCGGCGTGGCGGCGGCGGCGGCGGCGGCGGCGGCGGCGGCGGCGGCGGCGGCGGCGGCGGCGGCGGCGGCGGCGGCGGCGAGTCTGTCGGCGCTACCCAGAACGCTGACCAGTACAGCCTGGCCGGGGGCGGGGGCCGGGGGCGGGAGGCCGGGGGCGGGGGGCCGCGGTCCAACAGGCCGCGCCCAGCGCCCAGCCCTGCAGTACTCCACTCCTATACATCCGGCGTGGTTGCCACGTTTGTCGCCAGGGGAACACGGCTCTGGATTCCCACTTACCGATCCCAAGCCTTCTCTCTCCTCCGCGGGCAAAGGCAAACACAATCTCTGTCGGGATCGGACTGCGGACTTCCGCATCGCGTTTACTGTCACACTTTGCTGTCCGTCACTGCAACCCGCCGCCGTGCCGGCTAAGCGGGGGGCTGCGGGGAGCTGCGGGGGCTGCGGAGGGCTGTGGGGGGCTGCGGGGGCTGCGGGGGGCTGCGGGGGCTGCGGGGGCCCCACAGCCCGCGGGGTATGTGACCGGAACCTACACAAAACTCGTTCGCACGAATCCGACGGCGGCCGCGGCACCGTTCGCTGGACACACCACACAACCTCACGGCCCACACTGCGCGCATGCGTCGTATGACGAACGACTCCCTTTGAGTGTGTGTGTGTGTGTGTGTGTGTGTGTGTGTGTGTGTGTACGTGTGCGCCCGACTTGGAAAGTGGCGGGCCTGCACACACACGCACACACACATACACACACACGCACACACACACGCACACATACACACACACGGCCGGCGCATTGGCTGGGAGCCGAGATGGCACAGCCGCCGGGTCACGCGGGGGGTCGGGTCGCACTTGTCGCACGTCGCCTCTAACAGGCCTGCCAACCGGTCGCACAGAGCTACAGAGCCACAGGGCTCCGCGCCATATGGAGGAAGCTTGGTGGGCGCCGCTGATACCAACAGAAATACATGACGGCGAACGTTACATCGGAATCCGTCAGGATACATTAAATATGTCAACAAGACCTGTGTGTGTGTGTGTGTGTGTATGCGTGTGTGTGTGTGTGTGTGTGTGTGTTTCTTTCCGATGCCAATGCGCAAATAACAGAGGTTCCGCTTCGTAAGTTTCTCGGGGCATCGACTGCGGCGAGGTTGGCAACGAGTGTGAGTGTGTGTGTGTGTGTGTGTGTGTGTGTGTGTGCGGACGGGGGTGTGGAGGGGGTGTGGAGGGGGTGTCTAGCCTAGCCTAGCCTGACGCCGGCCCAGGCCCAGGCCCTTGGCACCGGCCACCCTTTCTTTGCCTTTGCTTCCCTCACGCTGGAGTTTCTCACGCCCCAGACACATGGAGCTTATCGGCGTCCCTCGCTTGAGGGGGGAGGGGGGGGGGGCTGCAGCGTACCGGGGCACAGCGGACTGCAGCCACATCCGCAGGACCTCTCCCGCAGGAATACTCCCAGGATTATGACTGGAAACGGTGCGGCCGCTTCTGCTTGAATAGCACGCAATCAGAGAGGGTGCGGGGGGGGGGGGGCTGGGGCTGTGCAGCCCAATTCCAAATATTTCACGTTCTTCTTGCTCTGCCAGCCAGCTTGCCAGCGCGGGGGTGGTACTACAAATAAGGAGGGGGAAGGGGAGGGGGAGGGCGCGGGGTGGGGCTGCACCGAAGAATAAAAGTCATCATCTTGCTTTTTAAGTCCGTTAAGGCGGCGGGGGTGGGAGGGGGGGGGGGAGGGGGTCACGGGCGTGTGCGGTGAGAATTGGCCGCATAGCAGCAGCGGGGTGACTTATCCGAAGAAGCGGCGAATTTAGTCTGCGACATGGGAGGGAACGGGCGGAGCGGAGCAGAGGATGACGAGGCCGTGCAGCAGGACATACATGTCCTGTACTAAGTGCTCGTCATGTGACACAGTACAGAGCTAATGGTCATGAACTGGCAGCCCTGGACACCCCCGGGCAGGCTGCCGGCAGCTCTCCGGCCCCTCGGCCGGCTCACACACACACACACACACACCAACCCACCCACCCGGCGGGCGAGGGTGGGCTCGCTTATGCAGGGACACGACCGCCCCCCCCCCCCCCCCCCCCCCCCACGCACACACACACACACACGCACGCATTCGCGAGCCCCAAGGAAATAGTAAACACACAGCAGCACCCTAGCCGCTTAGCTTATGCCGTTGGACGCTCGAGCGCGGGGTATCAGCAGCTAACGTCTCACTGCCAGGCGGCCGGGCCGGGCCGGGCCGGGGTAGAGCCGGGGCCGGGGGTCAGCACACAACAGAGAGCCGGCCGCGGCCGGAGCCGGGGGCATTACAAAACGACTCGATAATTGCGCTGTTGTGAGGGGCTGCCACCGCTGCCGCCGCTGCTTCCGCTGCGCTTCTGCTGTCCACAAGTCCCGTTCGACGAAACGCTTCGCCCGTCCCGTCCCGTCTAGTCGACCTCAGCTGCTTCTGTTTATGGAAATGCCGCGCCGCGACCCGGCCAACAGAAAGCCGCCGCCGCCGGGGAAATAGAAATAGGTTTGTTGCCGGGGGCGGCGCGCGGGGGCGGTGCGGGGGCGACGGGGGACGCATTGGAATATCAGCGCGAAATCTGCTGCGGCGGACGGAAGCCCTAATGAACCGTAGAGGCCGCCACGGCCCGGTACCCCTCCTCCCCCCCCCTCTCCAGCCCGCACGCCGCCGGTGCTCCGCGGTTTGCCTACCCCGCCCGGCGCCTGCCGGCTCAGACAGTTGGCAGCCAAGGCCCGACGCAAGCCCCGATTCACGGATGACTAGCGGTGACTTTCTGGCAGGCCGAGCGCCAGCTGTGCACCGTCCGCCCCCTTGTCTGTCTGTCTGCCTGTCTGTCTGTCCAGCAGACACGTGCCATGTGTGTTGCTGCAGTATATCGGTAGCGCGAACAGCTGCTCACGCGGCGCGGGGCATGACCCCGCACTATACCGCGACCCACCGACCCACCCCAACAGAAGGGGGAGGAGAGGGGAGAAGGGGGGGGGGAGTGGGGAGGGAGGAGAGGGTCTCCAGGCAGTCTGGCGAATCATAATAGTACAGCCTCACTTGTTGTGCAGAGCGCGCTTGCCTGGATCGTTATCAGTTTCATTATATTGTAATCGGAGCGCTTGCTCTTTGGTCTCTCCATCTCTCTCGCACACACACTCTACGTGTCTCTCTCTCTCTCTCTCTCTCTCTCTCTCTCTCTCTCTCTCTCTCTCTCTCTCTCTCTCTCTCTCTCTCTCTCTCTCTCTCTCTCTCTCTCTCTCTCTCTCTCTCTCTCTCTCTCTCTCTCGGCGCTGCATCACGTGACCACATCACGCCTCCCTGGGATTAGAATAGAATCGAATCGGGCGTTTTTGCGGTCGCCGCCGCCGCCGCGCGCTTCCCCTCTCTTAATTCAATTACCATGGAGTGGATGGGGGGGGGGGGGGGGAGTGCACACGGTGTAACCAGCGAGGCAGACGATCCCAGGATGATGGAAGTGGAAACGCACGTAAAAGATGCCAAGAGGCAACCTGAGGGGGGGGGGGGGGGGAAGCGACTTGCACGCGGCGGCAACGGCAGCCACCATACCGCGCGCACGGTTGACAAAAAAGTGACGATGAGTGATTCAGACACACACACACACGCGCGCGCGCGCGCGCGCGCGCGCACACACATACGTGATTGAAACGGAACGTGGAGGAGGGGAGAGGGGGGGGGGGTGACCGTTAAGGGAGGGGGGAGGGTCGTGCCGTATTTTTACGAGCGATGAGCCCTCTGGCTGGCTGTGGCTGGCTGGCTGCTTCTGGCGTAGCGTTGCCCTCCCGGTAACGTGTAAAACGTGGACCTGGGGCGGCGGCCCACGAGGCAGCAGCGGCAGCAGTCCCTCGTGGACCTAACGCCCCCGCCGAAGGTGAGGGCCAAGGGCTGAGGCTGCAGGCCGCCTTCCTATCTCCCGGCGTGCGCGCGCACACACACACACACACACACACACACACACACACACACACACACACACACACACACACACGCACGCGGCCCTGCGTCGTAAAGCCCGGCAGCGTGCCCGGGGAGGGAAGAGGGAGAGACAGAGGGTGGCGTCGCTGCAGCAGCACAGGGACGTGTGCCGGAGGACCACAACTAGTGCCTCACGGCCCCCACGCGGCCCACGGCGCCGCCTAGATGTGCTCAGTACTACAGCGCGCACAGAGTAGCACACACCGGTCGACTATTTTCAGAGCGCCCTCGGTGTTGGGCGGGAGCGCCCCGTGAGTGGGACAGAGACGGAGAGAGCGCGCCCAGCTAATTTCGGAACCGACGTGCGCGTAACCTTGGGGCCTTTGGGGGCGCGGGCCGAGCCACGAGCGCAGGCAGGCACCCGGGAGGCTGGACGCGGACACGGCTTGTGTGTCCTGCTCGGGCACCGAAACGGCGAGCTCCACGCCGATACTCGAACCCGCGACAGCGGTGGCCTTGGTGACCACACAACAGCACTGACCTCTCCTATCTCTCCCGCGGTGTGCTGTGTACTTCGCTACTCGTTTTCGGTTACCCACGGCATGCAGCCGCGAGAGAGAGAGAGAGAGAGAGAGAGAGAGAGAGAGAGAGAGAGAGAGAGAGAGAGAGAGAGAGAGAGAGAGAGAGAGAGAGAGAGAGAGAGAGAGAGAGAGAGAGAGAGAGAGAGAGAGAGAGAGAAGAGAGAGAGAGAGAGCGAGACAGAGCGAGAGAGAGAGAGAGAGAGAGAGAGAGAGAGAGAGAGAGAGAGAGAGAGAGAGAGAGAGAGAGAGAGAGAGAGAGAGAGAGAGAGAGAGAGAGAGAGAGACCGCAGGCCACGCGCAGGCCATACGTTTTGCCGGCAGTCGGACAGGGACGGGCATACAGTCACACACACTCACACTCACTCGCGCGTCACGCACACTGGTCACGAACAGTAACGGTCACCTGAGCCCCAGCCCGGCCCGGCGCCGCCCCTATCTCCTCTCGGCCTGCAGTTGCACCTGCGGTACTACTTTGTCTTTGAGGCGCGCGAGGGGCGCACAGCGACCGATAGTTGGTGGCCTCTGGGACCAAGGGGCCGAGCCCGCGGCCAGCACGCCCTGGCCACGCCCGCACCCACGCCGCCGACTGCACCGCTAAGGTCTGGGTCTGCTTCTGCCGTGGCCTGTGGTTGAGGTCAGCCCCTGCTACAGAGGGACCCAGACCAGACGCCGCAGCGGCCAGGGCTGGGGACTAGTTCCTAGTACTTCCTAGGTACTACTCAGGAGCAAGAGAAGAGAGAGAGAGAGGGGGGAGAGGGAGAGAGGAGGCACAAATAACCCGCCCCTGACAGATGATACGCTTGTTGACGGCGCTGGGGCTGGGGACGCCCGGCCGGCCCGCATGGTGCTGTCTACCATGGTTATACCACGGGCATGAGATTATCTCATGCTACGGGGCACGGGCTGGCTGGACCTGGACCTGAACCCTCCATGTCCGTGACTCCGTGACGGTGCGCCAACAGCTTCACCGGAACAACACGAGATTCACGACCGAGTTCACGACCGAATAACGTGTCGCGGAAAGGATGAGTTTGGTCCACACAAGCTGAATATGGTGGAGATAGCCGGGAAGGGGGGGGGGGGGGAGCGGATTGCCACAATCCCGCCGCGGACAAGGGTGGTGGTGGTGGTGGAGGGGGGGGGTGTCCGGTGCGGTGCTGCGGTGGGGGTAGTAGTCACTAATTAAGCCGTTTGTCCTGCGCCGCACCGCACCGCAGCGGCAGCCGCAGCCCGCGCACTCCATCGCGGAGTCGGCCCCGTGGGTAGGAGAAATTCTCGTGGCGGCGAGCATCAGACACTTTGTCACATTTGTGGCGGGGAGAATAGGGGCCCGTTTGGTGTTTATCGCCCCCCCCCCCCCCCATTTTCCATTCCAATTCATGAAGCCGGAGAGGAGGAGACGCTGTCCTCCTATCTGGGAATGCGGATGACAACGAATGACCCTGGGAAATGAATGAATGAAATGAATTACAGAATGGATAACGACTCCCGCGCGATGGGAACACATACGGTCCCCGCGGGGGCGGCGGGGGCCGTGGGGGTGGCGGGGGCCACAGGAGGGCCCCACCGCCCAGCCTATAGCGGGCCGGCGCAGCCGACATAGCAGTCTCCGCTTCAGCCGGCCCGGCCCCGCGACGCCCCGACTCCCGACTGCCTCCCAACAACCAACGCCCCCCTCTCCCTCAGGAATTTTCATTTGGTGTTGGAGTTTATTAAAAGGCGCTAAGTGTCTCTTTGGGTTGGGGGGGGGGGGGGGGGTTGCTACTCCAGGGGGACACAGAGCACAGCACAGCGCAGCAGTCTGGTCGCTGCCGCCGCTGCCGCCGCTGCCGCCGCCGCTCTTGTCTCCCTCTCTACATCGCGGCGCCAACGGGCCAGGACAGGCTCTAGGACGCCGCACGGCGCAGCGCACGAGATGAGCGGTGCAAAAAGAGGACGGGAAGGGACGGGGAGCCAACGACCAAATTACTTTCTCATAATGAGGAAGAAAAGTCTCTTGCACCGGCGAAAGGACAACGGAGACACGGGGGGTGGAAAAGCAAGAGAGTAAGGAGAAGGAGGAGGAGTAGAAGAGGAAGAATGGGGAGGACCGCATGTTTTAATACGGGCAATGCGCGTAATTAGCAAGCAGCATAGCAGCGGGGAGGTGAAGACGACCCGACACGACCCGACACGACCCGACACGACACGACACGGACACGCGGCCGGAGGCAGCCGCATTGCACTCCCGTCCCGGAACTGCGGCTGAGCCGAGCCGGGCCCGGGCTACCCGGGCTTGGGGGTCACGGGTTCAAACCCCCGCCGCCACCGCACCCACGCAAGACGTCCGCCGTGCGCCAGGGCCACAGCCCCAAGGGCCGTAAAACACGGCCAGAAGAAAAAGAAACGGCGAAAAAAAAAAAAAAAAGAAATAATGAAATAAAAAGACGGCCGTTTCGGTCGTAAAGGCGGCGGGTTGGGCTCTGGCCGGCGGCGCGAAATAGATTCCGTATCCATCCGAGGCCCTCGGCGCGGCGCCGTCTTTACAGCGGCCGCGGATACGGCGGCGGTTCGGCGGAGGTGATGCGGGAATAAATCAGGAGCGGAGGGGCGGTTCAGGCGTGTGGAGGCCGTGGTGCCGTCTAGAGGAGGTGGCGGCCAGCACAGCGCCCGCCCCCGGCCCGCCCCCGGCCCGCCCCCGGCTACCCCCGGCCCGCCCCCGGCTCGCCCCCGGATGCGGGAATAAATCAGGAGCGGAGGGGCGGCCGAAACACGCACCGCGGCAGCACCTGCAGCGCCAGCAGCGCCTAGCAGCGCCGTGTGGAGGCCGTGGTGCCGTCTAGGAGGAGGTGGCGGCCAGCACAGCGCCCGCCCCCGGCCCGCCCCCGGCCCGCCCCCGGCTACCCCCGGCCCGCCCCCGGCTCGCCCCCGGCTACCCCCGGCTCGCCCCCGGCTCGCCCCCGGCCCGCCCCCGGCCCGCCCCCGGTCCACCCCCGGTCCGCCCCCGGGCAGTTTCTCCGAGCGATTATGTATTCCCCCAAGATTCACCAATAAGTTAGACGGCCTGGCCTGTGCCCGGGGCCGGGCCATGGGGCTGGCCGGGGACACACCAGAAGCAGCACGTCGGCACTGCCGCCGGCTCGGCTCGGCTCGGCTCGGCTCGGTTCCGGGTCCAGTCGCGGTCGCCGTCGACGCCGCCGTCCGTGATAAAATGAAATTCCTCGTCCGCCCCCTCCGCCCCCGCTAGGAAGCTGTCCCGCGGATGCTATGGCCGCAAATGTGGCCAAAATCCGCCAAAAACCGAGCGCCCCGCCAATACCAATCAGGGCTCAGGGTCCGACCGGCCCGACCCGAGGCAAACAGGCAAACAGCTCGGAGGGGGGGGGGGGGGGGGGTATTGAAGGAGCACGCACGGTGCTGGGCCCGGCGCCATAGCGCTTCCTTTTAAAACTCCACGCCCCCTCCCCCTCGACAAAAATAATTAAGCCTCCCCCCGGGCATCTTCCTACCCCCCCCCCCCCAAACGGGCACAGAACGGATATGCAAGTAGTACTCCCAACCTGTCGCGGAAAGGGCGGGGGGGGGGGGGGGGGGCTTCTGTAATGGGCGCTCGTTGGGGCGATTAGAACGGGACGAGCAGAGCAAAAGCTCGGAGAGCGGACTAGACCTGCACCAGCACCGGGCTGAGGCCGCTGAGGCGCCGTGCAGCGCCGTGCAGCGCCGTGCAGCGCCGTGCAGCGCCGTGCAGCGCCGTGCAGCGCCGTGCAGCGCCGTGCAGCGCCGTGCAGCGCCGTGCACCGCCGTGCACCGCCGTGCACCGCCGTGCAGCGCCGTGCAGCGCCGTGCAGCGCCGTGCAGCGCCGTGCAGCGCCGTGCAGCGCCGTGCAGCGCCGTGCAGCGCCGTGCAGCGCCGTGCAGCGCCGTGCAGCGCCGTGCAGCGCCGTGCAGCGCCGTGCAGCGCCGTGCAGCGCCGTGCAGCGCCGTGCAGCGCCGTGCACCGCCGTGCAGCCGGGAGGTTCAAGTTCACGTCAGCCCATCAAAGGAAGGCGCTGTTACCCCTTCGGCCCCGCCCCGCCCAGCCCAGAACAGCGGCGCCGAGCCGAGCAGAGCCGGGGCCGGGGCGTTGTGTCTAGAGCTGCACAAGCCGCGCCACGCCGCGCCACGCCGCGCCACGCCGCGCCACGGTACTACGTGCACTTGCAGAGCTGCGGGCTGGGCTGTGGGCTGGTGGAGGCGGATGTGGCGTCACTCCCCCGCCACTCACACACGGTTTCGTCCGTCGCGGGTTCGACTCCCAGCGACAGCAAGACCCGGAGAAGTCCGCCGCAGTAAGGGGCTGTTCACATATTACGTCACGCTTACAGGGTGGAGGGGGGTCCGTGTCAGCCCTATCTTCTATGCATGGAAAGGTTAGGTTAGCCCCGCGACAAAAAAGCGTGAGGTAATATGTGAACAGCCCCTAGGGCGGTGCCCGATGCCGTCAATGGCGGTGCGGCCGGGACTTCCTCGGTACAGAACCGGTCGGGTCGGACTCCTAGATAGCCCGGCCTGCCCGGTCCCGGCCATGTCCAACGACAGCTGCTGCCACTGCTGCTGCTGCTGCTGCTACCGAGCCGCCGACTTGCTGGGCAGGGTTGGGGTGGGGAGGGGTGGAGGGCAGTTCAGTTGGGGTGGCAGTGGGCACTGGTCAGCGCTCAGCGCTTAGCGCGGGACTCGGCTCGGCTCCCGCCGAAAAAGTTACAACCCGGCGCCACATTTGATTTTGAACTGAGCGGCGCGCGCTGTGATTGGGAGAGAGAGTGAGAAGGAGGGGGGGAGAGAGAGAGAGAGAGAGAGAGAGAGAGAGAGAGAGAGAGAGAGAGAGAGAGAGAGAGAGAGAGAGAGAGAGAGAGAGAGAGAGAGAGAGAGAGAGAGAGAGAGAGAGAGAGAGAGAGAGAGAGAGCTCTGGGTGCAATAAAGCGCCGCGGCTAGTCCGCGGTCAATTCACTTACTCACTCACTCACGCATTCTCTCGCTCGCACTCCCGGTGCTCCCGCCCCGGCCCGCCCCGAATATCGACCTGAGCCTGAGGGCCTGAGGCCACACCGCGGGGCAACGGCACCAACGGCACTCGCCACTCCGACCCGAGTTAGAGTGACCTGCATAGCGCAGCACGGCGCACAGCTCAGCACGGCACGCCTAGAGCAGGCCTAGACCAGCCTAGACTGTGTCCGAGCCGGGGCCGTCCGTAAGGCCGACACTAGACAAAGGACCCTCACACCACACGTCCCCGCCAGCTCTTCCTGGCGGCTCTCCACGTCATGTAATTCGAGGACGGCCCCTCTGCCAAACGGCGCGCGCAGAACAACTCCACACTTGAAATAGTCCAGAACCCCTGTTCATGCTCTCCGTGTGGCGAAAAAACAACGACAAAATGGCGGCCGGGCCGGGGAGCACACACAGACACTCGCACAAAACATACCGATCGCGTTTCAGCAGCGAGCCCCATCCCAAATACACAGTACCCGGAACCTGTCAACGTGACGAAATATTTCGCAGGCGCGGGACGCGGTTGATATATGCTGTCCAGACCCGGCTGTCGGTCTGAGAGAGAGAGAGAGAGAGAGAGAGAGAGAGAGAGAGAGAGAGAGAGAGAGAGAGAGAGAGAGAGAGAGAGAGAGAGAGAGAGAGAGAGAGAGAGAGAGTGTGTGTGTGTGTGTGTGTGTGTGTGTGTGTGTCTGTCTGTCTGTCTGTCTGTCTGTCTGTCTGTCTGTCTGTCCGAGGAGCGGGACATGAGACGCCAGCGGGGCGGGGCCGGGGCCTCATTGCCGCCTTGCCTTCAGAGCATTTTGATCTTCCAGCGAGATGTCTGGATGCACATAAGACACGCTGCGGTTGTGGCTGCGGCGGTTGCGGGGGCGTTGGTTGGGGCACGGGCCCGGCACGGGCACGGCACGCCAGCGCACGCCCCCGCAGCACGCCCTGGCGCGGTGTGTCTGGTCCTGCGGTACGCAGCTACGCGGCCCGCAGCCTCCCCCTCCTCCGCCTCCACGCCCGCAACAGGTCCTGAAGTCCTAGGGCTGAGGCTGGCCTTGCTCAGCCCGCAGCCCGCAGGCTTGGCGCTGGTCTCTTCGCCCGCCATGTCCGACTCTAACCACCGTCACCATCACCGTCACCGTCGCCGTCATCCAGGCCATGACGACCGCAGCGGTGCCGCCATGCCGGCCGCCACTCCCCGGCGCCGCGATGATTCCCGTGTTCCCGTTGCCGCCCCACGCCTCACCGGCCACACCCCCTCCCTAGCAGATTTTAGCTCTCGCTGATGATATCCTCCGACTATTTCATGGGGCCAGCGAGCGTCGAGTCTCGTGCTCAGCCCGCGCCGCACGCAATTTCTCATCCGCTCGGGAGGTCGTAATATTCCGATTCCGGGGCCTCCCTGGGCAAGGAAGATTGCAGCGGATCGTCATCGTCCCTGAGCTGCTTCGTGCTCTCGTGGACCACCGCGCCGCCCCGCGCCCGCCGTCCCGCGGCTTGGCGCTGTTGTTACGTTGTTGCGTGTCACGCTCCGTTTCTCTGATTTCACCGCAGGCCCGAGGCTCAGGGCCAAATCCAGGGCCGGAGCCTTACCGCCGGCTTTGTCCAGCGCCGCCTTTGCTTCCAGCGCCGGGCTTCTCCAGCGGTCTCCTGCCGCACCTTCGTCTTCCAGGCGCTCTCCAGGCTCCTTTGCCCGGTCGCCGGTCCGGTCCGGTCCTGTCCTCCGGCCGGATGTCGGTCCCGGTCGGTCGGGAGTCGGGGCCCTCTCCATCTCCAGCCAGCTCCAGCGGCTATCCGGCACCGGATGGGAAGGGACGGACAAGAGCATGAGACTCATGCGGTCGCTCTGTTTG
The DNA here is from genome assembly GCA_038380765.1 of Odontothrips loti. Classification (NCBI taxonomy): domain Eukaryota; kingdom Metazoa; phylum Arthropoda; class Insecta; order Thysanoptera; family Thripidae; genus Odontothrips; species Odontothrips loti. Next base: position 6,214,011 of record CM076257.1, on the reverse strand, counting down.
TTCCAGTACATCACGGCACGGCCCCACGGCCCCTGGCCTGGAGCTGGAGCCTGGTCTGGGCCTGGAGCCGAGCCGAGCCGAGCCGGTGAGGCAGAGCCGGGCCCGGCAGAGGTGCGGGACGGTACGGGCAAGGTGTGGTGCGGTGTGTGGCGAGGTGAGGTGAGGTGGGGACTCGAGCTCGAGAGCGGCGTTGTCAGACTGACTGCCGGGCGGCGCGGCGCGGCCAGCCATGGGCCAGCAGCCGGCTCTGCTCTGCTCGGCTGGAGGCAACACAACACACACACACACACACACACACACACACACACACAGGCACAGGCACAGGCACGGCACGGCCAGGCACGGCACCACGGGGAGCGGTGGAGCCAGAGCCTTCCTTTCCCAGGCCAGAGACAAGAGCCCGTGGCTCATGGCTGTGCCATTCCTGGTACAGTCCTGCCTCCTGCCCGGCGGGTACCGAGCAGATACCTCGGATACCCCCCGCAGAGGCAGCTGCCGCCACAGGGCTCTGCCGCAGGGCAGAGCAGGGCGCGTCCTGGTGGGTGCTCCTGCCGTAAGCAGCTGCAGGGACTTGAACGCCAGGAACGCGAGCCGAGGCTGCCGCTGGCATGGTGCGGTAACGTCAGTCTCAGCGGCGGCAGCGGCAGCACCGCGCTGTCGAACAAGATGGATTCGTGTTCCGCCTCCAGCACTTCTCCAGCCGCAGCCGCGGGGCCGGGCCGGGGGGCCGGGGGGCCGCAGGCAACAGTGGAAAGAGTTTCTCTCTCGCTCTTTACACCTGGCTGACGTTGACGAGGGCTTTGACGGGGGCCCCGCGGGAGGTATAAGGCCGGTGCTGGTCCTCTACTACTCTGTCCTCGGCACGGCACCACAAGGTCAACCCGTGGCGGCCGGGCCCCGGGCCTGTGGCTGACGGCGAGATGACGGTTGTAAAAGTGTTCCAGTGCTCACTCCAGTCCTCTCCACTCGGCGTGGCGTGCACAAAGCGGCAGTGCATCGCCATCCCCCTTTCCTTCACATCCCATTCCCTCTTTGTTCATTACCGGTCCGGATCCGCCCGCAGGTCGCAGGTGAGAGAGAGAGAGAGAGAGAGAGAGAGAGAGAGAGAGAGAGAGAGAGAGAGAGAGAGAGAGAGAGAGAGAGAGAGAGAGAGAGAGAGAGAGAGAGAGAGAAGGAGGGAGCACCCGGAGGCTGTCCTTCGCCTCGACTCCTCGTCGCCAACACCAGAGGGGGGGGGGGCATGACCCCCTCCCCTCCGAGAGGGTTGTCAACCCACATGGCATTGAGCCCGTCCGTACGCAAAAAGCGCGACATGACTCCTGGTGGACAAGCGCCTGGCCGTGCACATCCTCGTCATGCTCGTGCACCGGAGGACAGCCGGAGGACAGCCATGCTCCCGCCAAAACAAAAACAAGGACGCCGGCCGAGCCGACGACCAGGCGATGCGGAGGAGACGGCGGTCCGTCCGAAAAGAAAAGAGCGCAAACTTTCATGCTTTCACAGAGGGCCGCTGACGCCCCCCCCCCTCTCCCTGCCCTGCGCAATGTCCTAACCCTTCCCAGCGCGGCCCTCAAGGACCTCCAGGAGGGTCCTCTCTTCTCCTGGAGCCGGCAGTGACAGCGGCAAATACTGTAGAGTCATGTCATGTCACTGCGCCCGTCCAGGATGTGTGCCGTCCCCAAACCACGTAACACCCCAGTGTGCTTAACGGTGTGTGCTTAACGGTGTGGTACTCACGGACGGGGACGACGCGCGGGTCGTGGGCCTCCACCACCTCGCGCACCCGCAGCAGGCGGTCGTTGAGGCCGGCGGCGCGGTCCGTGATGGCCCGTAGCTCCACGTTGAGGCCGCCGAAGACGTCGTCCGCGGCCACGACGAGCGAGGCCAGCTGGCGGATGGCATTGCACAGCGTGTTGTTGAACACGGCCTCCAGCTCGTTGTCGTGCACCCGGGGCTTGCCGTCGGCGTCCGTCAGCCGGGCGCGGCTCACGAACACGGGCTGCACCGTGCGCAGCGTGAACGGCATGGTTACTCCGCTCCGCGCTCACGCTGACACCCTGACACTGTCACTGACACCTGACATCCCCACGTCCGGACCCGGCCGTGCCGAGGCCACCCGCTCAGCCGGGGCTCGGGTTCGATGCCGGATGCCGGCCAACCCCCGCGACCCTTTCGCGGCCGCGACGCGAACGCGAGGCGAGGGGTGCGGCGTACGCACCGGCACACCACGGACACTGCACTCGCTGCCGGCCGGTCAGAACGCTACTGACTCCCCTCCACTCCACCAACGAAAACAGTTTGCTGTTGCTCTGCGCCGCCACCCGCCTCGGCCGCCGCCACCCCCCTCTCCCGTCTCGCCTCGGTCGGCTCGAAGTGAGCCAGTGAGCTGTGCTCGGCTCGGAGTGGAGCCTCGGCTTCGCTCCGCCGCTCCTCTGGCAGGACGCAGGGCGCACGTCACGTTTGAGTTGCCTACCTCCTAGGCTGTTCTTCACCCATCCCACATTTCACCCTTCCCTGCAGGATTTTAGGTATTTCGAACTAAGTACGCGTCGCTTAGGGAATTATCATCTCGTTTATTTTCAAAACCACCAACGTTTATAAAATGGCAAACAGATTTAATTGTTCCATGCGGTGTACAGAAACACATACAAAATAATTCAAGTGTACCATACTTTTGTCTATGGGCCTCCTTAAGCACAGCTGCTGTTTAACATCCAAATAAATGACAAAGTTTTCTTTTTTATTTGCTATAAAATATACCACAGGTCTAAGAATAAGAGTAATCAAAAAAAAATCTGAAACACTGCAGATCACTCCACTTTGGAAGCACTACCAACACTGAAGAGCATGATAAAACAGCATATCCTTGAATCCATTGGAACATACATAATTCATCTAATGTTACTTTGCTTTGGAATGAAGGTTGCTTTAACAAAAATATCTTATAAAAAAAAAAATTGTCCTGAAGAACAAGCAAGTACTTCACAACAGGCAAAAGATTGATAGCAAGAACAAAGGCTTATTTACTAAAACTTGCAACCATAAATAACAAACACACCATACGATATGGGTCGGGAACACATTCGATGATATGATAGACAATTTCTGAATGATACTAAAAAATTTAACAGTAATAACAACATTGGACAAGAAACAAATATAAAACTTTTTATTATATCACATATCTGGATTTTATCTGCTGTTACATCAATTCCATTTCTAAATATTTTAGGTAGTACACAATAGTTAAAACTATCTGAAGCTGCCTTTAAACATTTATTACAGCTTTCAGCAAATGACAGTTAGTTACTAATCAGTTCTATTAGTTATGACAGCCTAAGCAGATACACTATCATGATCATTTTTCTACTATAAAACATAACACACAGATCAGTAGTAACAAACTTTGAGAGATACTGGTGGATATCACGGTTTGGTCACGGTGGAACTTGTAAATGTTAACAGATATCTTAGGGAATTCTCTTATGTCTCATATTCTCTTATGTAAGTTATAAGGAGGTCAAATTGTAACACATGGCATGAGAATGACATGAGAATTTTATAGTCAGCACACTCACAATATTGGGTATGTATAGTTTAAGTATACATCGATCTACATATTCTAAATTACACCTGATTTTATGTAAGAGTGAAGCTCAGAACAGACTAAGTCTACGTCTGCCTGAGCCATACTTGTATCATACAGTTACTCCAACTTCACCCAGTATATCAGACAGCCGTGTTAAATGAGCATTTAAAGCTGTGATATCCTGGTCATTGCGGCTACGATGAACAAGTTGAAATGCATTCATATACTCAAGTTCTGTAAACTGAGGTCCCTTTTCAACAACACCACTCAGGATTTCCTGAAACAGTTATAAATTTACACTAGTGAAAAACATACTAAAACACATAAAAATTAGCAACAAAAATTGGAGCATATTTTTATGATCAAAATAGGTAAACAGCACCAACCTCTGGTGTAAGATAAAATAGTTCGTAATAGTGTCTTGCATGATCCAGAGCCACCTCCCTGGTCATGGTTATATTAGTAAGACTTTGCTGTAATGTAAATATGTTGCGGCACATCTTCTGGATACCGCCCTCATCAATTCGGTCAATGTACTGGGCAACGCTCATCAATATCTTTGACATAAAATGTCCTAAGCCTTCAAAAACATACTGCAACAGAACAAAGGAAAAAGAAGTTTCAGTGGCACAGAGTGATACTACTCCATTCAATAAGAGATCTCAGCATGTCCTACTCACTTTGCATTTCAAAGGCTGTAAAATAGTAGTTAATGCTTCATCACATGCAGTAAGAGCTCTTGTAAGCTCTAATACTTTAGGGTCTGGTTCTTGAGAATCCAGCCCACAATCCGCTAGCCTTCCATAATCTTTCACCTTGGGAAGGAGATAGTGGAAGCACTGAACACGAACCTATAATAATAAAGTAAATTAGAAAAAATTACAATGTTTTCCAGAACTCTAGTATGAGGGAGTAACCACCCAAGTTCAGACTTACTTCTAGATGAAGAACAAGTAAACATGTGTCTGCAAGTTCTTCAAATTCTTTTGCAAGCTTCTGTAGTCCATCAACAGTGCCAACTTGAGCTGCTGGACTTGCCTCTGACATGACCCTGACAATTGGTTGAGTTGGTGAGATGCGGGGAAGCTCACCAGCAAATGAGTATATGCATCCAGCAAACCATTCCTTTACAACAATGTGTATTATTGAATGAAGGGGACTTACAACAATTTAACACACACTAAATAATATCAGACTTACCAAGCTCTCCTGTAACAATGCTAGACTTCTAAGATGTTTCACATCAGATATTATTTCATGGCGATTAACCCCTCCTTCACCTAAAGCACTGGCAAGAATTTCTGCTTCCTTCTCATTTCTTTGTCGAATATCCTCTGGGCTCTCTTCATCTGTTGTTTCCTCACGTTGCAAACGTCGCTTCTGTCTCTGTAGATGTATTGCTTTCTGAGCTTGCAAATTAGTCCAGTTTGGTAAAGATCTACAAGAGCAAAAATTTTCAAAATCAATAAAACACCTAAAGGCCCAGCTGACTAAAAAGCAATTGCCACATTGCACTTACTTGATAAATCTGCTAATATCCTCATCCTTCAAAAATGCAGCACTGAAAATGCGCTTATCTTCAGATTCAGGTTGCACTTTTCCCCTGTAGGCTGCCTGACAAGTTTCTCGGTAAGCTCGCAATAGGTTTGTAACGATGGACAAGAAATGTTCTGTATACACTGGCAAAGCTATAATCAATTGCTGCAAATCTTTGACACAGCCTTCTACTGCCACTGTACTCTGAAAGGCATAAAATAAAAATTAAAAGTGAAGATTGCTTTCAAAACTGATGGGGTACCTGGAAGGTGCTAATGGTGTGTACCTGTAGGAGGGGTCTTGTTCTTCTCAATTCTTTCATGTGCTCAGGAGTGATAGTGGTTCTCCATGCCTCAGGTGACTTTGTAACCATTTCTATTGTTGAAGACATTTTAGACTGATAGCGTCCAAGAAAAACTTCCTTAATGTAGTCTGCCAGGAATGCATTTAATGTGCAAGGTATCCTTTGGGGCAAGAAAAGTTCGTTAAGCAACATACACATATATGCAGGATACCAAAAATGTGTGGTGTGGCACTTACCCAATTTTACAATTTGTGGCTGATTCAATCTCTTCAATAAACTTTGTGATTGGTATGAATATAAGAGTAATGTTGTGAGGGTCAGAGGGACATACCAGCAGTTTATCACGTTGAAGACGACCATCTGAATGAATCTAAAAGTTTAGAAAAATAAATTGTCAAAAAATTTACATAACAGCAGAATCTCTATAATACTATAATTCCACAAAAACTCACTTTAAGCCCTCGGTGCTCTTCCAGTAAATTTCCATTATTAGAAGAATTATGAGTGTGCTCAAACTTAAACAAGGGTGTTTTCTTTGGCCTCTGCATTTTTCTACGCGAGAAGTACGATGATATATCACTGCTTGGCTCAGAAAATGAAGCGGCAGCTTGTTGTGCATCAGAAGTTGTGTTTTGAATGTCCAAGTAATCAGTAAGAACCAATTGCATCTGTCATGAAATACAATTTGTTAATTTTCAAAATTTCTGTTAGACTTCAAGCAGATGCCATTGTTTTGCACTTACCACAGCCTGTACCATAGACCAGACATCTGATATTTCATACAGGCGAATGCTTTTCAAGTTGTACTTTTCACATGTTAGACTGATGCGTTTCATAACAAATCCGTGTCCTTCAGAAATACGTCGAAACTGATCTAATAGTGTATATAGCAGTTCGGGTAAAGGGTGATTCGGTTGACCATTGCCCACACTAATTCCATCAGCTTTCTTTTGCCTGGTATCTCCATTAGGCATTGGTGATGGAGTAACTGATCCGTTAGGGATGGCAGGCATTCCAGGGGCAGACCATAAAGAAGAACCACTAGGTCCACTTATTGGAGGCTGCAATATTGCACTTTCCAACAGCATTCGAGTAGTACGTGCCACTACACCCAATAGCTCTGGCTGCATTTGAACTTTCAAAGACTGTTGCCAGGAAACAAATATAAGCCATTAGATAAGAACTGTATTATGAAATGCTATTGAAACCCTAGAAACAATAAAAGAAAACTGCTAAAATGTCTAAACAAACCTCTACTGCTTCTGGTATCTTGCCAAGAACAGCAAGACATTCAATTAAAATTGCTATAAAGTGTTCTGGATGAAGATGAGGATTTGACAAATCAAGGTCTTCAGACAAATCAAAGTCATCCCCTGTCATACCCTGAGAACCTCTTGGGCTTAAACCAAGTCTGGAAGAGAAGCAAGTAAAATTATTACAATAATAAAGTTAGTGCAAATGCCTTCCAAATAATTTCAATGTTAGCTTTAAGGTTTCACCTGTTTGCAGGTGTCCCTGGGAAGGCAGAGACATCAAGTAGATTTCTCCTGGCTTTTCCTCTTGCAGATGCTCTCAGTTCAGAGGCACGTTGAAATGGAGACGCACATGCATTCATGTCACGTCCAGAGCCCTGACGCCTCAATGCCAAAACGTCTTGTGTAGAGTCAACATATATATGGTGGCTTAGTTCTTCTAGTAATTTGATATGCAACTGTTGCTTTTTCACTTGAAGTTCACCTCGCAGTTCTCGCAGTGCTTCAACCTTTTCTAAACTCCCATCCCCAAGACTCAGAGCCGAAACCAACATTTTGGTAGCATGCAGATATTGTTTTTTGGCAAGATGGGTGGCTAGCTGGGAGGGAACTTCACGTAATTGTTCTCTGGTTGATGATAAGCAAGTAAATTAATAAAAAAATGGTATATTTGACAGCATTATTTCTTTTCTTTTGAACTTACATTTCCTCAAGCAGTTGTAAGACATGTTTGTGTTCCACTCCTTCCAACCACAACTTCTTAAGCTCATCTCTCCGACAATGTAACAACATTTTACATGCCTGTAGATTTTCCTTTACTGCTTGAACTTTTTCACGGGATGCAGTCACTTGAGAGGACAATTTTGCAAACACCTACATGACACACAATAATTAGCCAAATGTGTAGGGTAACATCATACATCAAAACCACATATAAATCATGTCATACAGTACCTGCATAACTTGTGTAAGATCATTGTGATGCAAGGATATGAGTTCATCGAGTCGTTGATCACTACGCTTGTACTCCTTTTCCAGTTTGGCCTTTTCACGGTCACGCTGTTCATTTGATTCACTTGCAGATAGGGTACGGATAACAGACATCAACAGGCCACTCTGCAATGTCAAAATGGAGTTGAAGAAACAGTTCTGATCAAAATAATTACATTTCGAACACCAGTCACACAAATAACTGAATGCTGTGAAAAATTAGTTCGTATTCAGAATGTAAACAAACTACAGTGAAATGTCAAAAGGTGAAGGGTAGGTTACATCTGTGACCTGTCATGGAATATCTCGTAAGGGAAACAAGTTTCATCATACCCAGGACACACAAATGATGACAGTGCTCCAAAGCACCGGAAACATTCATGACTGTCACCAATAATGAATCGTTGTCCCAATTGACAACGGTGACCCCCTCCGATAGAGGTTAAGACACACAGTAGGATACGCCCCCACCTCAACAAACGGGAAAATTACAGTCAGGAAAATGAAGATAGGCCCAGGAGGCCATCCTTACGCTTTCTTTTGGGTGTTTAACGCTTCTCGGGGGCTTTGTCGGGGGCGGGAGCCCCGCCATGGTAGAAGTTGGCCTGGAAAGATTTCGTTTGGATTTGGGATTTTGACTTGCAGCCGCAGCGACTTGCGTCGTGCTGTGCAATTTCTCATCCACCATCCACGACAACGCGACAAGACGATTACGAAGTCCACCCGACTTGTCCGCCGTGGCGCGAATTTCAAGACACTCCTCTGCACTTCTCGGGAAAGTCGAACGTCATGTTTCAAAAAGAGATTCGTGCTTCTGGGGGAAATAAGAAGGAAAGGAAGTGCGAAGTGCGGGTGAATTGTGAAGGGTTTTACAACGGCTCCTCCCTCTACGGCCACGGCCGGTGGTCGGGGGTAGAGCCGGTACGGGGGAGGGCCTGGACGTGCTCGGGGCGAGGCGTGGGGTATCGCCGCCCCTCTCGCCCACGCCCGCTTCTGCCGCTTCCTCAGCCGCCGGCACTACCGCCGCCGCTGCCGCGGTGAGCGCTTGGTCTGCTGCTCGTCTCCACTCCGGGACCTGTGGACCCCTCCCTCCGCTCTGCTCAGTCTGTTCGCTGTACGAGAGGGGGAGCTGTCCGGCACGGCGCGGAGCGGAGGTTCGCTGTGCGCCGCCAAACCAGCGAGTTGGACTCCGCGGACGTCCGCTCTCCGCCCCGGTCCCTGTCTGCTGGACCCGACGCGGAGCGATCTCCCGGTGCAGTGCACTCACGCCGTTGAAGATTAATACGCGATCTGACGTTTCGGAGAAATTTGTGCGTGGGTTTGGTGCGCAATCCTGAGGACACGCGCGTTTGTGATCCGGCGAGGGCCTTGAACTGGTCTGAGACTGCCACCACTGGGGCGGGGCGGTCGACGGGGTACCGCACTAGCCGCGCGGGGGGCGTCAGGACTTCCCTTCGCCCGTCACCTCGCTGGCCCGGCGGGCGAAGCTGCGCTGTCGTCAACGGCGCCGTAATCGGGCTGCTCCCGGCTGCTTGGAGGCGTCCGGTGGCACTGCCGAGGCCCCCGTCAAGGGCCCCGCCGAGGCCTCCACCGGGGCCTCCATGCTCGGCGCCATCATGGACTGGTGGATCCTGGTCGTCTCCCTCAACGGGACACGTCGCTCAGGTGAGGCAGCAGGTGAGACATCAGCACAGGACATGTCGACGGGCGCAAGCGAGATAGCGGTAACTCCAGCTAACGATAAGAACAGCGGCAACTCCAGCTGACGATAAGAACAGCGGCAACTCGGAGTGCCTTCTAAGAATAGCGGCAACTCCGTATGATCGGCCGAAGAGTTGCCGCTATTCTTAGAAGGCACTTCGAGTTGCCGCTGTTCTTATCGTGAGCTGGAGTTACCGCTATCTCGCTTGCGCGCGTCGATGTAGGACCAGGCACAGGGTGGGTTGTCTTCACCGCCGCTGTCCAGTGGCTTCTCCCCTTGTACTTCTTTCATTTAGTGAATGTTTCCACATGTTTTGATCCCCCCCCCCCCCCCTTGTCCTCAAAAAAACCTTGTCGACGTTTTTCGAAATTTTCCTCCTTTTGAATGTTTCGCAACTGAATTGTGGCGTTTGTCCGAATATGGAGTTGCCCCCCCCCCCTTTAACCACTCGGTCGTCTGCGTCACCGCCGGTTCTATGCAGGGAAAATATTGATGTGCTGATGTTTTGAGTCAATAAGAGAACAACGTCGGCGACTGTCCCGCCGGAGTGCGACAGAGAAGGCTGTCGCCAGATGAGAGTGAGTCCTCCAAAGTGCGCTAATTCGTCTGGACAACCATCAACCAAGAGAGAGAGAGAGAGAGAGAGAGAGAGAGAGAGAGAGAGAGAGAGAGAGAGAGAGAGAGAGAGAGAGAGAGAGAGAGAGAGAGAGAGAGAGAGAGAGAGAGAGAGAGAGAGAGAGAGAGAGAGAGAGAAAGTGAGAGAGAAAGCGAGAAAGAAAGCGAGAGAGAAAGCGAGAGAGAGAGAGAGAGAGAGAGAGAGAGAGAGAGAGAGAGAGAGAGAGAGAGAGAGAGAAAGGGCATGTTGCTTTTGTTTCTTTTTACCAATTTAGGCCAGGGAGGAGTGGGAAGAGAGTGTTTGGGAGTATATAGTGCGCAGAAAATTATTTTATTGGAGAGAGAGGGGGGAGGGGGAAAGTGAGACAGACAGCGAAACAGAGAGAGAGAGAGAGAGAGAGAGAGAGAGAGAGAGAGAGAGAGAGAGAGAGAGAGAGAGAGAGAGAGAGAGAGAGAGAGAGAGAGAGAGAGAGAGAGAGAGAGAGAGAGAGAGAGAGAGACAGAGAGAGAGACAGAGAGAGAGACAGAGGCATAGAGACAGGGACGTCTTCCATCCGCTTATTATGAGTTGTTGAGCCCACAGGTTTGAGTGCTGTGTGGCTGTGTCTCTCACCGTGTACCGTGTGGACTCAGTGCATCCCGCGACAGTTGCTGCTGTTGAGAACTGCACTTGTATAGGAATCGCATGTCGCACCCGACGCCCCTCTTCATAAAGTAGTTCCCTTCTTCTCTCCGCTTGTCACAGAGCTTCGTCTGTAACCCCCCCCCCCCCCCTCCCCCCTCTTCTCCGGATCTCCACGGTTTCGCAAGATGATGACGGTTCCGGGCATAGCGCCTGCCAACAACAAGATAGGCCAGCCCGCAGAACAAAGGTGCCCGTTCGCTACCTACCTCCCAGGCGCTCTCGCGCGCTTCCTACACGAGCACAACTAGACGAAGAACAGAGTAGACTGCCAGCGCCTGAGAGCAGTTTTGTTTGGCTCACGAGTGCCCCTTCGGGTGTCTTCGGCTATCTCCGGAAAGAGACCGGCCCTCAGCGAGGCAGACGCACATGCGGCCGGAGGCGTGGACGACCCCCTGTGGTGAGGGATGTCACACAGCCCGTGCGGCGAGTGCGGAACGAACCGGCGTGGCGCAGCGTAGCTCTCTCCGGGCCGACTTGCTAATAAGTGACCGCCCCCTAGAGCCAGCCTCCCGAACGAGAGCCGAAGACGGCGGAAACATCCGAAGGGGCACTCGTCGCGCCGGCCGGAGCTCCAGATGTGCTCTCACTCTGCTCTGTGCTGTGCATATGGGGGCTGGCAGTCTACTCTGTTCTTTGTCTAGTCGAGCACACACGGAGAGAGAAAGAGTCATGTTATGATCATGGCCCAGTTTCCGTCGATGAGATTCTGTTTTGAAATCTCGGGCTTTTACATTAAATATTTCGGGAACTGAGAGACTCGACTTGGCGCCAGGATCCCCAAAATAGTCACGATCGAAAATGCGCGAGATACATGAGTTAAGGTGCCCACTAACTTTCTTGTTTCCCATTAGAAATGGTCCCGCGACCCTATTTTCGGAATCTTGGCGTCAAGCTGCGTCTAACGCAGGTCCGAAATCCTTCACGCAAGGCCAAGTTTTCAAAACCGCCCATCATCGCCCGAAGTTGGGTGAATTGCAAACACACAAAGAAACGAATTCTTGATTTAAGCCTAGATAACAACATATTCTTGTAGCATTCAAGAATAGGATGCTTGCTCCAAGAATATTTCTTGATTTAACTCTAAAATTGGCTTGATTCAAGAAAATATTCTTGAATGCTTTTATAGCCTAAGAATCTGTTTCTCTGGGTGAAGAGATTTCCATGGTGACGGGCTAGCCGGAGCTAGCCGGAGCTAGCCGGAGCTAGCCGGAGCTAGCCGGAGCTAGCCGGAGCTAGCCGGAGCTAGCCGGAGCTAGCCGGAGCTAGCCGGAGCTAGCCGGAGCTAGCCGGAGCTAGCCGGAGCTAGCCGGAGCTAGCCGGAGCTAGCCGGAGCTAGCCGGAGCTAGCCGGAGCTAGCCGGAGCTAGCCGGAGCGTCGGACAGCCTTCCTCGGCGTCAACCGAACTCGGACACCTAAAGCCGAGTTGCTGTGAGGAGGGGTGTTCGGAAAGGCGCGTTCTGTGTGTGTGTGAGTGTGTGTGAGTCTGTGTGTGAGTCTGTGTGTATGTGTGTGTGAGAGTGTGTGAGTGTGTGTGAGTCTGTGTGTGAGTCTGTGTGTATGTGTGTGTGAGAGTGTGTGAGTGTGTGTGTATGTGTGTGTGTGTACTTACAGAAGGGGTACCTTGTTGTTGCAAGGGAAGGGATGGGCCGGACACCGCCGGAGGGCTGGGGCGTAAAGGGACAGATTGAGAAACATGGTATATATTGACGGAAGGGGGGGGGGGGGGGTTAGAGTTTCCCACTGGATCCTCCCGCGCGGACTGCAGCAGAGGGCTTAGGGATTAGACACCAAGGACAGGCAGTACATCCACCGAACCCCCCCCCCCCCCAAGCAATAGGAGCAGCCGCCCTTAGGGGGCGTACACAAACGACGAGGTCAATAATGGGGGAGGGGGTATACGGCCTCTGCAGTGAAGTATAGGAAAGGCTAGGTTAGGCTGACTCAGTGGAGGATCCAGGAGCGGCTTCAGGAGGGGCAAAGTAACGCTTTTTGCCTACTGACAGGAGGAAAAGTTATGCCGGTTGTCTACATTTCCGGCGCCCTTCGGGCGCCTTGGGGGGGGGGGGGGGGGGGTAGGGAAATTGACCCTTTGCCCCCCCCTCCTGGATCCGCGCCTGGGCTGACCACGACACGAAGGGGGAGGTGGGGGTTTACTTTAGTTTGTTTAGTGAGAGGTCCGCGTGACCTAGAAAAGCCAGTATTTTCCCATCCGGCTTCCGTGGAATTTGACTTGGATCTTTGACCCCCCGCGGCGCCGAAAAAAAAATTATATCATATAATATATTAGTAGCTGTAATTTATATGGACAGGGTTGAGCTGCGTGTAGTTTCGCCGCCCTCAGTAGCTCTGCCGTGAACGCCACACAGCAGGCAGCCGCGCGCGGAGACCTCGAAAAATAACTCGCAATTTATTTCTCATGTCTGTGATAAAAAAGAAGAGAAGAGTGCTGCTAGCCTAGTTGCCGCGTTCGCGTCGCGCCGGCCACAACATGGCCGCATGGACAGGGCTGCGGAGGGGTACCGGGGGAGAAAAGTAGGAGGGAGGGAGGGCAGGAGGGGAAGGGGGAGGAAGGGAGGGGGCCGCGGTCTTCTCCACACAAAGGGCAGCGTATGTGGGCACACGGAACGCTACGGGCCGCCAGAGCACACACCGCACGGCTGTTGTTGGACCGCGAAAAAGAAAAAAAGAAACGCACTGGCCTGCTGGCACACGTACATTGTCACTGCAGTCCTAAGGCTGTGGTGAAACTAAGCGAAGTGTAGTCAAAAATCCCCCCTCTCCCCCCCCCCCCAATTCGCCCTCTTCTCTCTCCCCGCCCAATGCTAGGGGAGGGGCCCGTCCACGCCGACCCTCCCCCGTACTCCTTTAGAGCCGGGGTGGGCGGGGCGGTGCCACAGGCCACCCTGTCCGCCTGTTGCCGAGCACGTTGGGAAGAAGAGAGAGAGGGAAAGAGAAGGGGAGGGAGAGAGCGAGAGAGGGAGAGAGAGAGAGAGAGAGAGAGAGAGAGAGAGAGAGAGAGAGAGAGAGAGAGAGAGAGAGAGAGAGAGAGAGAGAGAGAGAGAGAGAGAGAGAGAGAGAGAGAGAGAGAGAGAGAGAGAGGAGAGAAGGTCGTGCGCTTCCCACCCGAACGACGACGGGCCGGATGACGGTGAGAAATTGCTGTCGCCGCCGCTTGACGTCGTTAGAGGTTTAGGCCTCCGGCAGCTACGCGCTTCCGCCTCATGCATCGCAAGTACGGGAAGGCTACCTCCGGGTGGCTCCGGGTGCCTCCGGGTGCCTCCGGGTGCCTTCGGGTGCCTTCGGGTTCGTTCGGGTGGCTTCGGGTGGCTTCGGGTGGCTTCGGGTTCCTTCGGGTGCCTTCGAGTGCCTCCGGGTGCCTTCGGGTTCCTTCGGGTGCCTTCGGGTGCCCTCGGCTGCCTCCGGGTGGCTTCGGGTGCCTCCGGGCGTCTGCGGATGCTGCACCTGTCACCACAGGGAGCGTGGGGGCGTCCTGGGGATGACACCGCTCGGGGGCAGGCTCTGCAGGCTCTGCAGGCTCTGCAAGAGAAGCATCAAACTCCGGCCATTTGTCAACATTTTCCAAACGGACGCGCACAAACATTTCACTCAACGGTACACATTTGTCCGTGCATCACGGCGGTATAATCCGGTCGTCAGTGGCTCGGTCGCCAGCCGAGTGCTCTCCGGGGTTGAATACGTCCATTATACGGGGGTGCGTGATTTAGGCAGTGATTTCGCTTTGAATGAAACGAGTGCGCAATGGGGGGTGGGGGGGGGGGGGGGGGGGGGGGGGTCAAGGGGGTTCACGGAAAAAAATTATGACGGCCGTTCCCTTACGAAACGGAACTTCCGTAGTCTGTTTTCAGCATACGGTGCGTAAGACTGTCGGTTACGGAGGAGAAATACACAGAGATGCCTATATGGTACGGAAGCCATGGTACGGAATCGGGCGGTTTAAATTTCACGGAATGTCCGTACCCCTTTCCGTACCGTATAGGAGGTTGCCATGTAATCGGTTTCCGTACCTGCTAATGTTCCGTACCTCCTTCTGTAGCATACCCGCGTTTTTTGCAGTGTTGTTCTACATACCCCCCGGCGGCGTTAGGAAATTAGCGGGGCGAGCAAGCACATCATGCTGAGGGATGTCATGTCCGCTATACCACTTGCTGTCCCCACCCACCCTCCCCCACTCCAGCCCCCTGTCATGTTCCCAACCCACCCTGTAAACAACCCCATGAGCTCATTATTGGAGAGAGCCACGCGCCCCTACAACCCCTCTATAGTCCACTCCCCCCCCCCCCTCCACTTTTCGTACACACGACTTTTTCACTCTGGACTGGATGCCTTTGGTAACACAGAGCACACCGGATGCTCGACTGCCGGCCCGGTCCTTTCTCTCCCTCTCTCCCCCCTCTCTCCCTCTCTCTCTCCCTCTCTCTCTCCTCTCTCTCTCTCTCCCTCTCTCTCTCTCCTCTCTCTCTCTCTCTTTCTCTCTCTCTCTCTCCCTCTCCCCCCCTCTCTCTCCCCCCTCTCTCCCTCTCTCTCTCCCTCTCTCTCTCTCTCCCTCTCTCCCTCTCTCTCCCTCCCCTCCCTCTCTCTCTGTCTCTCTCTCGCTCCTCCTCTCTGTCCTCCTCTCCCTCTCTCTCCCTCTCTGACCTCACACTCCAGCACCGGTGGTTGGGTTTGCGCCTGCGGGCAACGACGTGGAATACAGCTCCGAAAGACACACGGTCAGGACACGGAGGGGTGCAGGGTGGAGTACGCTGGTGAACACTCGAATTGGTAACGCAGCCGCTATCTCCGGTCGCCAGGGCGGCTTGTGGCGGGCACGGCACGGCGCGGCACGGAGCGGCACGGCACGGCGCGGCACGGCGCGGCACGGCGCGGCACGGAGCGGCAGGGCACGGCGCGGCACGGCGCGGCACGGCACGTTAGACTCCGGACGATAAATTAAGCGATGCGGCGGATTCAAGTAGACAGCCATGACTGGTCGAACGCAGAGCAAAGTCGTTTAGTGTGTGCGTGTGTGTGTGTGTGTGTATGTGTTTGTATTTTGTGTGCGTGTGTGAGTGCGAGAAAGACCAAAGACATGACTGACCGGCGCGGCAGTGAGACAGAGACAGAAGCTGTACTCCAGGAGCGCCACCAGCAGCAGCCACCCTGCTGCCTGGCAGCCACACGCAGCCACACCATTGCAGTGGAGACGCATGCAGCGCGCAGCTCTCACCACCCACCCGGCTAGCCATAAATATTCTCGCAGTGACAATAAGGCAGTGAATAATGTTGTTCGTCTGCCACCATCTCTCTTTTGCTCTCTCTCTCTCTCTCTCTCTCTCTCTCTCTCTCTCTCTCTCTCTCTCTCTCTCTCTCTCTCTCTCTCTCTCTCTCTCTCTCTTTCTCTCTCTCTCTCTCTCTCTCTGTTTCTCTTTGAGTCTCTCCGTGTTGTCTCTCTCATCTCGAGGCCGATTGATAAGGAGATTGTCTCAATCCCCTTCTTTGCCGCAAATTACGAATCGGAACAAAACCAATTTCTCATACGATTGGGGGGGGGGGGGGCGGAGCGCTACCGCGCAACACAGCGCCGAGTGCCAAGTCATCGCGAACGCATGAATGCCATCCGTCACCGGCTTTCGCAATTTTAGTTTCTGGAGCTGCGCGTGGCGAGCGTGTGTTTGGCCGTGTGTCTGTGTACCTCATCAGGCCCATGCGCGGCCTGCTCTCCCCCTCTCTCTCCCACCACCGCAAAGCGGCGCGCGGTATGCTGTGCTCTGTCTCGTTCCAATTACTTAAAACTTCAAAGACACAGCCCCCTACTCGCCTATCCCTATTTCTCTTCTGTTTCCGTATTCTCAAACGGTCGTTCCGAATCTCCCGCCCCGCCGGCCTTGGCCTTGAGACTTGCTTTCCTCCTTCCTGGCCTGGGTTGCTGGGTGCATGTCGAGCCCTCAGCCACGACTCGATTACACGACTGGGGCGTGAGGGCTACAGGGCGCATGTCCCAGCTACCCCCCCCCCCCCCCCCCCCCCCCCTCTCTCTCTCGCTTTACGTACGCGTCAACCTGTCGATGTAAGTAGATTCTGGCGAGGGGAACCCCCGGGCTCGAATTCAAATCACGCGCCACTTCGGCAGAGGGGTGCGAAGGCGGGAGCGGAGGCTGTGGCGGCTGCGGCGGCGGCTGCGGCGGCGCCCACAGAGTTTGGCCTGCAAATGTTCCCCACTGGTTGTCGTTTTCCTCTGTTTACAATGAGAGATCTTCAAACCGTTATTCTTTTTTTTCTTCTTTGAACCGGGTTGCCTTGATCGGGGCAATCAGAGGGGAAACGCGGGGCCGTGTGCCCGGCCGCCACGCCAGGCCAAGGTCAGCCGGCTGTCCACACACAGACCCTTGGGGGAGGCCTGCGCGCGCGTGTGTGTGTGCGTGTGCGCGTGCGTGTGTGTGCGTGGGAGGAGGGGCGGTTCGGGGGAGGCGGAGAGAATATTATGAAACGGTTTTCTGTCCGACGACTGTCCTCAGGGCAGAAGTAACGCACTCCAGAGCTTTTCACCCCCTCCCCCCCCCCTCACCGCTCCTTTCTCTCGACTCCAGTCAATTACTCCCAACACCCTTCTCCCCCTTCCCATCCCGCTCCCTCCCTTCCTCCCTCCGGGACTGTTTGACTGTGTCTTATGGAGATCACGTGGACGGGGGGGAATTGGCTCTCAAAAGCCGAAGCCGCTCGCTATCTCGACGGAAAATTTAACTTCTGGCGACGATGAGGAACGCATTGTGTGTCTGCTATAACGACGCACAATCGTGTCAGCGTTAGTGATTTTGTTTTTTGACATAATAGAAGTCAGGGCCGTCGAACGGAAGTCTTTTCGGCGCCTGCGGCCCAGAGGATACTGTCCCGCAGCACAGAGGAGTCTCGCGGGCTTGCCTGCCGCCCGGGCTGACACCACGGTCGAAAGAAGGAGTTTTTTTTTTTTGTTTCTTTTTAAAATAATTCGTTGCACATCCGAACCGTTCACTATCATTTCAAAATCCTCGCAGATTCTGAGGTTTTTGGAACGCCCCGGGGGAGTTAAAATACTGGCAGCCTAATATCAGAGGAAAACAAAAAAAAACAAAACAGAAGACAAGAGAAGGAAATAGACGTGAAAAAGTATGATGAAGAGCAGCCAACTGGACACGTGAGCACAAGTTTTTTTTTTCTTGATCATCACTCTTGGCGTTCCATTCGTCGTACTAACAGACGGCGCTAACGTCTTTTGGGGTGGGGGTAAGGGGGGGGGGGGGGGTTCCCAAGACGCTGGGTGGGCTTTCACGAATAGTTTTTACGACCCGATAAAAATATCTGAGGCAACAAACTGAGCCGCCTCGTCTCCGGCAGATGACGCGTGCGGAACGGACAGACATGCTGTCAGTTTCTCCCCTTTCCTTTTATTTTTTTGCCCCCCCTTCTTCCTACTGTTCCTCTTCCACATCTCTCTCTCTCTCTCTCTCTCTCTCTCTCTCTCTCTCTCTCTCTCTCTCTCTCTCTCTCTCTCTCTCTCTCTCTCTCTCTCTCTCTCTCTCTCTCTCTCTCTCTCTCTCTCTCTCTCTCTCTCTCTCTCTCTCTCTCTCTCTCTCTCTCTCTCTCTCTCTCTCTCTCTCTCTCCCCCTCTCTTTCTCTCTCTTTGATTCCATGGGGATGAAATATGAACGCGACAGGCAGCAGAGGCGGGTGCGCGATAGGGAGATACAGAGCAAGCGAGATGGAGGGAGAGAGAGAGGCAGGAAAGGGATGAGCGGCAAGACTAGCGCCGCTGGCCAAACATCTCAAGTCGGAAGTCTCTTTGCGCGAGCGTGTTTGTGCAAACGCGTGCAGGCGTGTGCCGTGCGTGCGTGCGTGCGTGCGGGCGCATGTGTGTGTGCATGGATGTGTGGCGTGCGTACCATTTCCTCTCGAACTTGGGGAATTTATCGTCTACTGGCGCACTGCTACCACTGCTACCACTGCTACCACTGCTACCACTGCTACCACTGCTACCACTGCTACATAGGACACCAGCAGGGACCAAAGGGGGTCTCTGACTCGTGATGCAAGTGTACCCGGGTTTAAAATCAAAATTCCTTTTTCTTATGCTTATTTGAGATTTTGCTTGTCCCTCCCCGTCCCCATTTTTGAAATGATTTTTTTCGGGTGTACATTGACCTTTTTCTTTTGTTGAGTAAGGGGCCTCCGTCCGGACAGATACTCCCAGCACCCTCCTGCTGCCGCCCTGTCCGTGATGACGTCACGCATGGCCGCTGGTCGTTAGACTAAGCCTTAGACACACTGCTGCTGCTCTCATTGTGTGCAGTCTTTGTCAAGTTTAGCTCGTAGCCTTCAGCCGCTGCGAGTTGTGCTTGTAAACACACTGTAACTTATGCGAAACAGTTAGTGTGTTTACAGGTCTGTAGTGGGCGGCTGCGGTCCGAGGCCGCCGCCGGGAGGGTCGTGGTCATGGCAGAGTTTGGCGCAAGACGTGCTCGCCGGCGGAATGCTGCTGTGCGGAACACTGTCCCTGGAGGCGGTGCGCAGGGTTTAGGCGACGAAGATGCCCTTGCCAGCAGATGACCTGATAGAAGGCGCCTGGCCTCTGGACAGCACGGCCGGCCGGCTGCCCCTGCCCCTGCCCCTGCCCCTGCCCCTGCCCCTGCCCCCTGCCCCTGCCTCTGCCTCTGCCCCTGCCCCTGCCCCTGCCCCTGCCCCTGCCTCTGCCCCTGCCTCTGCCCTGCCCCTGCCCCTGCCCCTGCCCCTGCCCCTGCTCCTGCCCCTGCCCAGCCCCTGCCCTGCCCCTGCCCCTGCCCCTGCCCCCTGACACCGCCAGTCGCTGCCCTGTGTGCCGCTCAGCCCAGATCTGGCTTGTGTCGCCTCTGACACTGCTGCACTCTGGAGGTCACTGGGCACGCGAACCTGCGTGTCCTTTTGTAGTCGTCCCCGTAAATTCTGATGAAGCCCAGGAGTGGAGCAGAGTTAGCATTGCAGTTCATTACCACGTACTTGACAGTACTTGTTTTGTTTTTTTCTTCAAATAGTTTCACTGTTGTTTTTTCTATCGCAGTTGGCGGCCAGGTCGGCCTGCGGTTTTTGTATTTTTAACTAGTGTGATGAATACGGCGCTGATGGCGGACCGGCCGTACCCCCCCCCCCCCCCCCCATACCCAGGACCCAGGCGCACCCCTCCCCTCCCCCAGGCCTCTTCAGGCCCCTTCATCTCTATGGTAATCCGTGTGGCAGTGTGGAGTCCGCCGCCGGTGCCGTGCATGGCGGCGCTGCAATGTTTTAGAAACTATACGCCACTATATAATTTGCTATAAATCGTTTGTGAAATTTTGAAATGCGTACCCTGGTTGTCCTGAGTGAGCTGCTCGGCCGAGGTTGCACATTCCGAGACCAAAAAAAGGCGACTGAAATAACATTTCATGATTCAAATTTTATTCCATTTTCTCGGGGGGAAGTGCGACACGGCCATAGTCCACCAAAGACGCAGGAGAGCAAGCGAGGGAGATCGGGGAAGAGGAGAGAGAGAGAGAGAGAGAGAGAGAGAGAGAGAGAGAGAGAGAGAGAGAGAGAGAGAGAGAGAGAGAGAGAGAGAGAGAGAGAGAGAGAGAGAGAGAGAGAGAGAGAGAGAGAGAGAGAGAGAGGAATATTAAAATAAAGTGTCCCTTCTGCGTCCAGCTGTTGTCTGCGTGCCCAGCCCTCAGAGACCCTTTAGAGGGAGGGCACTCTGAGGCCGATGCATCGGTTCCGGCACACCGGACGCACCGAGCTGACACCGAGCTGACACCACTGCTGCCACCGCTGCTGACACCGCTGCTGACAAGGCTCCTCCAGTCTCTCACTTCTGACACAAGCGTATCATGATGCGGAATCTAACATTTTTGAATTTTGGATTTTCTTCTTCGCGCTGACCAGGTGCTCTATGTCCGGAATACTTTGCCTCCATCGGTCAAGGGGCCACGGGACGCACATTTACGGTCTGGTTGCCCTCTGCCCAGGCCTCTGACACCAAGGCTGACGCCGTGCCCGGGCCGAGGAGATGGGGGGCCCGCTCAACGCCAGCCTGCTCCTGCTGGGCCTGAACGGGGACCCGGACGACCTGGGCGTCGACGGGTACTACCCGAGGGCCGCCGCCGGCAACTTGACGTACTGCAGGAACAGCTCCGACGATGAGGGGGAGCTGCCGTACTCCTCGCGGCCGGAGACGTACTTCCTGCCCGTGCTCTTCGCCTGCATCTACCTGGCAGGGGTACTAGGCAACGGCACCCTCATCTTCATGTTCGTCAGCGACCGGAAGATGCGCAATGAGCCGAACACCTTCATCTTCAGGTGAGTCACGGCCTCCTGGGGGCGAGGTCTCCACGCGGTCCGTCCTGTACCTGTCCTGCCCACAGCCTGGCGCTCGGAGACCTGCTGCTCATCCTGATCGCCGTGCCCTTCGTGTGGGTCATCTACGCGGTGCCGTACTGGCCGTTCGGACTGCTGCTCTGCAAGCTGCTGGAGACCGTCAAGGACGTGTCCGTGGGCGTGTCGGTCTTCACGCTGACGGCGCTGTCCGCGGCGCGCTGCTTCCCCATCGTGGACCCGATGCGGGCGCGGTCCGGCTCCGCCAAGTGCACGGCGGCCACCTGCTCCGCGGCTATCTGGGCGCTGTCCATGGCGCTGGCCACGCCGGCCGCCATCAACTCCCACCTGCTGCCGGTGGGTGCACCTCCAACCAGCACGAGCCCAGCGCTCCCGCGGTGCGTGTCCGTGACAGAGGGCCTCCTGCTGTTCCAGATCAACCACACCGAGTGCGGGGAGACGAGCGAGCGGTCGTACTGCTTCCCTTTCGTGGAGCACTGGCGCTGCCCGATGACCGCCATCCACTGCGTCGTGTACTACGCAGTGCCGCTGCTGGCCATCCTAGTCTTCTACGCGCTCATGGCGTGCCGCCTGTTCCAGAGCGCCGCCAGCCTGCCGGGCGAGCAGCACGGCCACGGCCCCGCCCGCACGCGCCAGGTAAGACTTAAGATTTAAGATTTTTATTGACGACCAAGTACAAAGGGCTATAAGCCCCACTGCCGTACTGGCCGGCCCTCAAATTTATACAAAACAATGAGTACAAAATAAAAACACAGGAGAAATAACAAAAAAAAACAAAAAAAAAACAATGACTTATTTCTAAACATAGATATAGTAAAGAAAACAAAACGGCTAGTGTGCCATGACTAGTTTCTATTAGATTCTAATATCTTAGTGGTTATAACACGTTTAAATGTAAAGATGCTTTTATCAAGCAAATCATAGATTCTTAAGCTACTGTACAGTCTACAAGCTTCAACAGTGAATGAGATATTGAGGTAGGAGTATGAGAATGTGGACCTCCCCTGTGAGTCCCGCCCGCACCTGCCAGCTGGGAGTATGAGAATGCGGACAGCCTCCGTGAGCTTCGCCGCTGCCGAACGGTGGCTTATAGTATTGGCCATATCCCCGGCCAGCCCACTGCCGCAAATCACCAGGCTTAGGGGCGGCAATGTCAGGAGGAGGAGGATGGGGGAGGGGTGGGGGGCGGCTTCGGCTCGCACCGGTGGTCAGGGTCACCGCTGGTAGAGCCATTCCTGGCGGAGCTACAGTAAGCTTCAGAGAGACAGGCAGAGAGAGAGAGAGAGAGAGAGAGAGAGAGAGAGAGAGAGAGAGAGAGAGAGAGAGAGAGAGAGAGAGAGAGAGAGAGAGAGAGAGAGAGAGAGAGAGAGAGAGAGAGAGAGAGAGAGAGAGAGAGAGAGAGAGAGAGAGAGAGAGAGAGAGAGAGAGAGAGAGAGAGAGAGAGAGAGAGAGAGAGAGAGAGAGAGAGAGAGAGAGACAGAGAGAGACAGAGAGAGACAGAGAGAGACAGAGAGAGAGAGAGACAGACAGACAGACAGACAGGTAGATAGGGACGAGGGTGAGAGGAAGAGGTGGCAGACTTTCTGTCTCAAAGCGCCGCCGCTGCACAGAGCACGGACACCACCAAATTGAATCCCGCCAAACCAGGTTTGAAACTCTCTGTGGTCCGGCAGGTGAAGGCGCGTCGGAAGGTGGCCCGGATGGTGCTGGCGTTCGTGCTGGTGTACTGGGTCTGCTTCACGCCGCACCAGATCTTCGCGCTGTGGTTCCACTGCCACCCCGGCGCGGAGGCCGAGTACGGCGCCGGCTGGCACTACTTCCGCATCTTCGGTGAGTCGGGCTGTGCCACTATCGATTAATCGAAAGTCCAAAACCGATTACTGTGGTAATCGGCGATGATTTTCAAACAGTCGACTTCGATTGGTGCAGTCGAGAACCGAATTCCAATATTTAAGACGAGCAAATCTAAAATTGAAACCCATCGGAAACTATTTCCTCTCTCCCTTGTGACGTGCTTACAACTTTTTGCTTCGGAAGTAACAAACATGCACGAATCTATCCTCAGATTTTAAAAATATTCGCGTTAAAATGACTTAATTTTAAAGTTAACACTAACGATATATCGGCCCGGTTCGATTAATCGACTACCAACTATTGAATCCGAATGCACGTTCGGTTATTTCGGTCTCTAACCGATTGCTATTAATTTTCATAATCGCACGGTCCCATCCCTTCGGTGTGATTGGCGCCGCGCCGAGCGCCTGGAGGGTAGGCAGCGCCAGTCCCGTGCACGCGCGCGTGTCCGGCGGGCCTGCCTACCCCGCCGTTGGCAGGCGCTCGCCGCCTCGCACCGCTCACTGTGTCCTCACCCCGCATTCTGCCCACAGCCTTCTGCCTCAAGTTCCTCAACTCGTGCGTGAACCCCATCGCGCTGTACTGCGTGAGCGGCGTGTTCCGGAAGAAGTTCCAGCGGTACCTTGGCTGGCTGATGCGGGGCGGGCGGCGGCGGCGCGCCTCCAGCAGCCTGCTCACCAGCAGCGGCACCATGCCGCCGGCGCGCCGCCTCAGCCGGCTGCGCGCCACCCAACGGACGGCGACGGCACGCCGCCACGGCACGCGCAGCACGCTCGTCACCACCTTCATGAACGGCAACGGCCGCAGCGGCGGCGGCGGCGGCGGCGGCGGTGGTGGCGGCGGTGGTGGCGGCGGTGGTGGCGGCGGCGTGCCCACCTAATGGTCACCTGTGTACAGTGTTGTAAATAAAGTGATTCCCAACCAACTGTTGGCCTCTGCGTCTCTCTTACGTCCACATTCCGGGAGCCCCCATGACCCCCAGGAGTCCCAAGGCGTACTTCGGCGATGGCTCCGTCCTTGTCATATTGTATCGATGCCGTATCGATGTGAATCGGCTCCGCTGGCCCGCCGGCCCTCCCCATTTACCGGCCGGCTTTGGAACTTGTCGCGCGCGACAAAAGGCTCCACAAAGGCGGAGTCAGACGGAAAAGTCCGCTGGCCGCGGCGGCGCGGCAACGGACCTCTCCACTTCCCTCCATCATTATTAGGCCGAGCCCAGTCTCCGACTTTGAGCGGCTTGTTTCAGAACGGGCTCAAGTTTTCCGGCGCACAACTTTCATCCCCTCTTTCCATTCCCTTCTGCTGCTGCTGCTGCTGCTACTGCTGCTGGTGCTGGTGCTGGTGCTGCTGCTGCTGCTGCTGCCGCCACTCTGCTGCTCCCCACACCCGGTCGGTCCACACGGCCCTGGCCCGTGTCGTCCGGAGGCCGTATGCACGCGAACCGACCATGAAAAAAGTCATCACGATCGCGCACAACAATACTCGACCACCTCTGGTAAAACCAAAGCGCAAACCTACATGACTGCTATCACTTCTACGCTTCCCAGAGGCATCAAGTTCAAAATTTTGACCAAAATTCACATTTTAAATGGTTTAATGTATGTTTTTATGGGCACAATAAATATAAACAGAGAGCATAACTCAAATTCCTGAAAATGGGACCATTTTTGCATCTGAAACAATTTAGTGGGACGCTGAAACTGATTAGTTGATCTTTTTGATATAAAATAAAAATAAAATTGGACTTCTACAAATCGATGGTCCCTACGAGTAAAGGCTGATGTTCCGCGCTGCGTTTTAAGACGGTCCATGTTTCTGGCTGCGGATGAAGATCGCTGGTGGTGAGGGGTGAGGAGGTCGACATGGACATCGGCCCGTCTTCATCCGCAGCGCGCAACATCGGAAACTGAAAACAAATGATTTAATTGTGGTCGCTAATACTTTTGCTGATTTTGACATAGCTGCAATTTTAGCTCCACGGGCCAATATATTTGCTGAAGCAGCTAAACACTGGGTTTATCGGAGTTGTCTATCCCTCATCAAGAGAAAAAGATTCCTAGGCTAAAAGCATTCAATAATTATTTTCTTAAATCAAGCCAATCTTAGAATAAAATCAAGAAGAAGCCTTTGGGTCGAGAATAATATTCTTGAATCAAGCCAATCTTAGAATAAAATCAAGAAGTAGTCTTGGGTGGAAGAATTATACTCTTGAATGCTGTTAGTATACGCTTTTCGAGGACTGAAGTGAGAATTCGTTTCTCTGTGTGCTCGGTCGAGAGCCCGTGCGGAGCCGGTACCCGTCAGGTGCGCACGTCGAATGGGTTGCGTGCCGCCCCGGCGCAGAGCCGCAGAGTCGGCCGTGCGCTGCGCCTGACACCTGGGCCACCTGCGCTTCGCCATCACCGCTAACAAATCTCCTCCTGAAGACTGCGCTGAACGGATCTCGGCATAGAGCGGAGCAGGTCATCTCTTCCGGACAAACAAAAAAAAAAAAAAAAAAAAAATCAAAAGATATACCCCAACATTAACCCCGGCTGCGGTGCGGCGGCTTCCCCAGCCCCCGCTGCCTGCTGCTGCTTCCACCGCTTCCTGTGCTCGAGAATTTCCATAAAAAAACGCGCGCGGGAAGTGAACATGAATACGGGCAATCAGAGAGGCGGGGCAGAGGGGAGGGGGGGGGGCTCGTTCAAAGACGAGGGTCGCAAGGCGAGCGCTGGGCCTTTACCAGCTACATCTTGATCGCCGCACACTCCGCCAGAGGCTGTCAAAGGTCAGAGTTCGGCAGTGAGGATGTGCCGCGCCCGCTGCACTCTCAAAAATGAAGGCTTGAACTAACGCAGAGTGTACGTTTAGTGAAGATTCTTGGCGGAGTTTCTTAAATCAAAGAACACGATGCTTGTTGCAAGCATAGGAAGGTTGTTCCAAGGATATGAAGCCTGTTCCAAACATAACGAAGCTTGGCACCAGTAAGGCGATACTTGATTCAAGATCATATTCTTGAGTCTTGCATAGCTATGCTTGGGACAAGCATATTATGATTGGCGGAGAATTTGCGGTTTAAGCCTAAAAATTGCTTTGTATCACGCATATTATGCTTAATTCAAAAATTCTTTTTCGAGAGTGTGCACCCGCTACACCCGCCGCACCCGCTGCACCCGCTGCACCCGCTGCACCCGCTGCACCCGCTGCACCCGCTGCACCCGCTGCACCCGCTGCACCCGCTGCACCCGCTGCGCCCGGACGGACGGACGGCGCACACCTCATGGCGAGGAACATGGTTGGTTAGGCCGGGGAACCGTGGGGAGTGGTCGCCTGGACTACTTTGTCTGTCCATCGATATGTCTGCGTGCGTTACACGTTATTTTGGTCCCCATATCGACGTATCCGGTCAACAAAGGCACATCTTTTTAGCGTACGCGAAGAAAGGCACATCTTTTTAGCGCCCGCGAAGAAAGGCACATCTTTTTAGCGCCCGTGAAGAAAGGCACATCTGTAAAACGACCTCCTCGCCCCTCATTAGCGATCGGATGGTGAGGGGCGAGGAGGTCGTTTTACAGATGTGCCTTTCTTCACGGGCGCTAAAAAGATGTGCCTTTCTTCGCGGGCGCTAAAAAGATGTGCCTTTCTTCGCGGGCGCTAAAAAGATGTGCCTTTGTTGACCGGATACGTCGATATAGGGTCTCCATATAGGGTCCCCATATAGGGTCCCCGGATACGTCGATATAGGGTCTCCATATAGGGTCTCCATATAGGGTCCCCATATAGGGTCCCCATATAGGGTCCGCGGGGTCCTCCTCCTGTTTCGCCCGGCGGCCGCTCGGCCCTGGCAGAAGTGCCTCATGGCATGTCCGATATGTGCTGCGGCATGTCCGATGCGCCCCGGCAGCCGAGGGGCCCAAGGGGCCGGGGGCAGCTGCCGGGGCGGGGTCAGGGCCGCCCTGTGCACCCAGCTGCGCACCGGCAACCTTTGCCGGCCGCGCGCCGGTCCTCGGTGTCCTCCTGGCAGCACTGACAATCAGTCACCATCATCATACTCATCATCATACCATCATCATCATCATACCATCATCATCATCATACTCATCATCATACCATCATCATACTCATCATCATACCATCATCATACTCATCATCATACCATCATCATACTCATCATCATACCATCGTCATACTCATCATCATAATCATCATCATACTCATCATCATCATACTCATCCTTCTCCTCCTCCTCCTCATCATCAACCTCATCATCATCATCATCATCATACTCATCAAACTCATCATCATTATCGTCTTGGACTTCACCCAAATTGTGACGAGAAACTGCCTTTTTTAAGTATTATTGTTCGATAAGGGTGACCCTGGTTGACCCTGCCCTGGTGCCGCACACTCCGTGCATCAGTGTGCCGCAGCCGGAGCAGCAATCGTCTGCCCTGCCCTGCTGGGATTCGAACTGCTAACGGCTCTGCAGACTGATAGCATTACAGCGCGATCGTGATGCGGGAGAAATTGTTTCCTGGAAGCACACTGGGAGGGGGTGGGGGATGGGAGACGAGAAACATTTTGGGAGCAGAGCAAATGCTGTCAGGGGGTTTGATGGGGGATCACCATCCCCTAGGGAGGAGGCTTGTGAATCGAAGCGCGTTCGGGACGAGCGGAGGGTGGAAGGAGAGAGAGAGAGAGAGAGAGAGAGAGAGAGAGAGAGAGAGAGAGAGAGAGAGAGAGAGAGAGAGAGAGAGAGAGAGAGAGAGTCTTCAGTTTTAGGAATGAGTTATTCGGGGATTTTATTCTACAGTTTGTGCCGGGGAATAAGTAAAATTTATTGGCACAATCTAGACATGCAGTGTTTAAATGTGAGCATGGCTGTTTTTAGTGGAAAAAAATTGGTGCCAAAAAAAATTAGCATTAAAAAAAACAACAACAACAAAATAGACTTTGTTGGTGACTCTTTTTTCTTTTCTTCACATTTTGTCAGAGAGAGAGAGAGAGAGCGCGAGAGAGAGAGAGAGAGAGAGAGAGAGAGAGAGAGAGAGAGAGAGAGAGAGAGAGAGAGAGAGAGAGAGAGAGAGAGAGAGGCGCGAGGTGTATTATCTATGTCAGAATTAACAGCAATCATTTTTGCTGCGCGATGTCCTTCCCAGATTCGCGAGATTCTGATCGGGGCACGCCCGCACCCGCAACAACTGTTTGAGGCATTTCGCGGAGTCGACTCTAGATCCACGACTCTCAGCTCAGCCTAGCGGCCTTAGACCAGCACAGCCCGGCGCGCCCCGCTCATTTGGTGTCCAAGGCCGTGTGAACCGCGTTCACATTGGCCGGGCAATAAAGTTGGTTTTTCGCCGCTGTTCGGTAATCTCGAGAAGGTTATTATTTCGATACATGGACGACTCATCACAAAAATCGAACTCACGACGATTCCTAGTGATCTCATACTCACGTCGCTCAAGTTTTAGTAACATATACCTCTATCTTCCTCTCCCTCCTCCCTCTCCCTCTCTCAGAGATATAAATTTATATGTAATAAAATTGTATATATAAACTATAGTTATCTTCGCATCCACGTTCGCGCTCACTCGCACACAAAGCCTCATCATTGTCCTCTCTCTCTCTCTCTCTCTCTCTCTCTCTCTCTCTCTCTCTCTCTCTCTCTCTCTCTCTCTCTCTCTCTCTCTCACACACACGGACGGCTATTTCGGGAGGGAGACTGCCTAGAGTGCGTGGCGTATTCTTCTTCGGTTTTTGACGGTTTTCAACAACCCGGGGGACCAAAGGGCGGGTCGCGCGTCCGTCCGCCTCCACCACAAGCAAAGGCCGACGTCCCACCTCGCGTCCCATCCCGCTCCGACTCCGCAGTGCTTGTCTAGTACTGTGGACGAGGGGGGCCTTTAAAAGATTAGCGGGGAGGGCCGCACTGAGAAATTTTTTTGGCTCTGGGCACAGGACGTCTAGTCCCCAGGCCGAAAGTCTGGGAACGCAGTAAAGGATTAGCGCCAGGCACTAAACGATTAACGCCTGTGTCTAGAGTTTTGCTCCCGTGTCTATAGAGTTTAGACCTACGGATTAAACGTTTTAGATGTAGGGTCCTGGTGGAACGCACAAAAGTACCCTTTGGTCCATGAGTAAAAGATTTTTCTCAGTGCGGGGTGCCGCCGCCGCCACCGCTGCAGTCACCTCTTACCCTGGGAGCGCCTGGAGATGGATCTGCAAGGGGCCAGAGGGCCAGGCCGGGGCGCCAGGGGAGACGCCGCCGAACCGAGCTGTATCAGATGGCGTACCAACGAATCGCAGGGCCGGGCAGGGCCGGGCAGGGCTGCATTGTGAAATACTGGACAGGTTTGGCCGACCGAGACCCATAGCGGCGCACGGCACGGCGTAGCACGAGCGTGCCAACCTCACACCCAGGCGGCCAACGCAAACAGCACGGAATAAGTGTTGGCCACCCTGCTCGGGATTCTGTACAAACACGCGCGAAACTTTGTATAGATGTACGTTGCACACACTGAAGCAGCAAGCAGCAGCAGCAGCAGCAGCAGCAGCAGCAGCTGCTACCGCGGCGCGGCGAATGGCGGCGGAATCGATGACGTGACTCCATCTTTGGAATCCTGCTCTCACAGCAAGACTTGGTCGAATCGAGGGGGTTTTCATTCGGGATTTTCGTGTACATGGTATTACATAATACGTGTATTACGCGGTATTACTCCGGTATTACACTAGTATTAAATACGCATTGCACCTATATTTTACCATTTTAGAGCATATTTTGTTATTTTTCGGTATTACATTCCGCGTAATACCGTGATCAGGTGTACAGGGTATTACGCAAGTGAAAACCCCCTCGGGTCGAATAAACATGAGTCCCGCGGCGTGTGGTCCGGGACGCCATCACATTTAAAGGGATGGATGGGATTTTGATGACAAAACGGCGTTTTTCAAAAACAGAGTGTTCTGCTGCTTCGTATTCAGGACGTGCCCCACTGAGTCCTATCCACACACAAAATAAGGACTAGGGTACTCCGGAGAAGCTCGAAACGGAAGTAAGAAATCGAGCGATTTTTGAAGAAGAGCGGGGTTCTGAAACGTGATTTCTCATGCTTTGTGCAGCGTCCTTCTTCTTCGGTACGACTTCTTACTTCCGTTTCGAGCTTCTCCGGAGTACTCTATTAACTGTCGTGTGACCCCACGTTCTAAAACCCCTTACTGGCCGAAATGAGTCTTTAGTGCAGCTTCCGGTGACGTCACGCGGCAACAGGTGCGGCGCCTGCAGGTGGGACTGGACGGGCGGCTTTGTTGCCAAGATGGAGAGGGGTCAACGAGCAATCAATTTCAAACGAGGGAGTAATCTATGCGTTTATAGCGAGCAATTAAATCAAATTATGTCCCGAGAGAGGGGGATGGTGAAGTGAATTATTTGCCGCGGGTGTGGAAAGCCGCGGGTGTGGAACGCCGCGGGTGTGGAACGCCGCGGTTGTGGAACGCCGCGGGTGTGGAACGCCGCGCGGTAAGTTGCGACCTGCCCGGCACGGCGCAACTCTCAAAACATGCGCTATGAGAAATTCGGTAGCTCACGCCGCTGGTTCTGAAAAGTGAAGCCCTTCTCCGGGCCGCGGGCTGTGCGCCGCTGTCCGATCCCACGGGAAGGTCCTTGCGCTTGGCCGCCGCCGCCCCCGCCCGCAGGCCACGCGAGCTTGGCAGTAGCTCTGTTACTGCTCGATTTTTCATACTTCACCAGCGTTCATTTTCTTCTACTTCTTCGTTACCATTTCCTTTTCGGGCTTCTCCGGAGTCCTGTTGTGGCTCCGAACACGCACGTTAATTTTCATTCGGACTGTACCGAGTTCGATATCATTCCTAAATTCCCAGCTACGCAGTCGTGGGCTTCCTCCGCCTTGGGCCCCTGGGTGAGTGTGAGCGACATCAAATGTGACCAGTCAATGACCAAACAAAATTTGCCTGTCGCGAGACGCCATTCCCTAAAGGGTGTCCAGATAGTTCAGAACATGCTGATTCTAAAGATATGTGTCTGAGCCCTCTGAGCCTTCTAGTTTTTGATCTAGAGACCTTCAAACCTTCCTTTTTTAAATTTTTCAGCATACAAATATGAAGAATTTGAATAGATATCGAGATGAAACTTTGCAGTATCATAGTTCTTTACTCTGCCTGTGTTGTAAAATATTTTTCATGTCCCTGCGATTTCCAGGTTGGCCCCTGGAATCACTTGAAAATGACCCGATAATAGAGCAGTTTTTCGCATGTAAGACGAGTACTTACTAAATTGAAATTATATTCACAACATAGCCCAGTCTTTCCTCTACAAGCTAAGACTTCTAGTTTGTTCACATGTCAACTAGAACTGGAGATTTGTATGCCGAAAGAAGGGCCTGTTTCGAGTTCCAGGCATGAGTGGACAAGGACAGGCTACACCTTCTCTCTCGCACGTGGCGGAGAAGACGTCCCTCCCCCTCCTCCCACCGCTGCAGCTGCAATACTGCGCGACGTCTGCCGGAGCATCGGAGACCAATAAACATAACAATAGGACGGATTTGGCGCGGTTCGTCCTTTTAAACCCTGCGATCAACTTTTGACGTTCAAATTTTTCACATTTATAACACGTCCCAAGCCTTTCACCGCCTCGCGGCAGTGCGATTCCGTTTTTTAATCGAGATCGTTTTAGAGCCGACTTGGAGTTGCAAAAAATCCGGAAAAGGAGCGAAACTGAGCCAAACTCTGGTCCGGAAAGCCGGAGCTGGCTGGTGACACCGACATCGGCGAAGTTACAGTGGTGTTGCCACCTCGGCCGGCGGGGAGGAGGAGGTCAGCCTACCCACCCCTCCCACCCCCGCTTTTGACTAATAAGCGTGACCATTCCGCAAATAGGAGAGCGATTGGAGACCCTTAATAAAACACAATCAAATTCCTGGCATCCATCGATAAAGAACCCTAAATATAGAGCGACAGAACAGTACTCTACTATTTTCGGCAGTCAGAAGCGTTCAGAAATCAACGTACCGCCTCTCGCTGGAGAGTGTGCGTGCCGTGCGAGCAGGTCTGCCAACTCGGTTCTGCGGCGGCCAACACGCGTCATGAGTATGAGAACAGTCAGCACACGCACATTATCACGCGCATTGTATTTAATCGCAGCGGTGCTCGACGCGGGTCACACTCTAATCAGGGTCAGTGCAAGTGAAAAAAAAAACCGCAAAAAACGAGGGAAAATAAAAGACTGCAGGTAAGAAATACCCCCCCCCCCCAACAAGGAAATGGCAATTTAGCAGATTTTTGGAGAAAATTGCCACTTTTGAGGTGATAAGGGCTATCAGACACCATTTTTATGTCGGTATTAAGATGCATAGGGACTTGATCCAGACAAACTGCGCCGAAAACACAGAAATTAGTTTTATAATGAAAATTTGACCATGGCCTTCCATGTCTCGAGCTTCTTTTTTTTTCTTGTTATTTTTTGGACAAATTAGTCATTGGAACAGCTCGAACATTTGTTTGGCTACTTATTAGTGTCCCTGCGTTCAAACCCAGTGCCATGAATTTTCAGTACCACGACACAGCTGACTCCAAGCTGCGATAAGTTAACGAAACAGTTTTGCTGCCTGGTACGGTATTACAGGACAAGACATAATACACGCATGATCCACAACAAGTTTTCACGCTAAACTAGCCACCTAGGGATGTGCGGTGAACCGGTTAATCGGTGATTTTTTCGGTGATTGCAATCACCGATTCACCAAAACGGTTATTATAAAATCACCGGTAAAACCGGATTCACCGATTCACCGGAACCACCGATTCACCGAAATCACCGATTCAACGGTTCACCGTAGTGCCGAAAACACTTAAACTGCCCCAAGGCCACTGCAGCGCAGCGCAAGCCCTTCCCTCCCTTCCCCCTCCGCCGCTATCCCAGCCACGTCAACGACAGCTGAAAGCGAACGGTTGTTCAGCCTAGCTGGAATAGTTGTTAACTACTTAAGAACCCCCGCCCTTTAGTGGTTTTTGTATTTTTGCAGTGTTGTGTTTTAAGAACTTTCTCATGTGTCTGTCAGTATAAGCAGGTAGTCAGTTTTTTAGTATTATGTCAGAATGTCAATAGTTGCCAACAAAATCATTAAATATACTATTATTCCTAAAATATATAAAAGAATGTTTCAAGCACATTTTTTAAATCTCCTCGTTTCTAAGCAAATATAACGTACATATCATTGACTTTTATCCGTTTTAGAGCACCACTAGTTTAACGGTTAGTTAACGGCTGAATTGAACGGTGAATTTCGAATCCCCGGTATATTTTAACTACCGGTGATTCGAAATTCACCGGGGATTCGAAAGTCACCGGTGATTCTCGAATCACCGGTGAATTTTTAATTACCGGTATCTAGAAAATCACCGGTGATTTTTGAATCACCTGTGAATAATTTATCACCGATCACCGAAGACACCGTCGGTGATTCGTGTCATCGGTGAATCGGTGGGAAATCCATTCACCGCACAGCCCTAGCCACCAACCATGACACGTTTGGAGAAAGAATTGGTCCCCCTCTTCGTGCGGGCGGGGCCATGCCGGTCCTCCGATGATTAATTGCTGGGGGTTCGTCACTATATAGCTTGTTTGGCATGGAAATAGCAAGGGCTTATCCCCCACCGCCCTTTTACTTCTGGCTTAGCCACAGGGTGGGCATCCCGTCCCGTGAACAACCCGTCCGCAAACTCACTCAGTTTTTATTGAAAATGAAAATAAAAATGTAAACATTTTGTGCGCGAAGTTACTGCCACACCCAAGCCAGACAAGCCACACCCAACAACACGCACGATACCTGTCCCAACTCCGTGAATTATAAAAACAAAACAAAAAACAACAACAATAAACATCAACAAAAACACTTCTCAAACTTGAATGACCGGATTAATGGATATAACTAACGTCCAGAGACCCAGCTATACTGCCGCTGCTGCTGTAACACTAACCGAGTTTGCTCTTACCGAGCTGCTCACTATTCAGCTCCTCGGGGGGAGGGGGTGGGGTAGGGGTGGGGGAGGGGGTGGGGAGGGGGAGGGGGCGTGACCGACGTTGCTTGCGCCGAAGCCTGCGCCCAGTGATTAGGCAGCCCATCGGACACCGAGAAGTTAAGGGGGGGGGGTGTTCTCTTGGCCTAAGCCGTCTTTGGCGCCGTCGCGGCGGCGGCGGCAGCAGCAGCAGCAGCAGCAGCAGCAGCAGCAGCATCAGCAGCAGCAGCAGCAGCAGCAGCATCAGCAGCAGCAGCAGCAGCAGCGCTCGGACGCAGGGAGGCTGACACCGGCTAACGCTCGGACAAACGCAAACACCACACGACGGAGTCGCGGGCAGATTACTCACATACTTCACACCGCTTCACATCCCCGCGCCGCGCCGCGAGCCGACCCCGTTGAGTCGTCCGCACCGAGGGGGTTTTCACTAGCGTAATAATCTGTTCACCTTAGGCGTAATAATGCCTGTAATAAGTTGTATTAAGGCGTACTAACACGTAATAATGCGTAATAACGTGTAATAATGCGTAATATTGCGCAATAATGCATAATAACAAGTAATAATGTGTAATAATGCGTAATGAACGCATAATGTACGCATTACCTGAGAATAAAGGGAAAAAATGTGACGAGCAACTTTGAATTATCTCCGTCATTTCAAGTTAACTTCTGTCCTGCCCAACGGGGGCGATCTGCCATACGTAGCTATCTCGGCAGAAGTGCGTGGCGGGTCTGCCTATCGATCAGTGGATTTGTCACTGGGTGTGGCGACAGTACGTTAAGAGGCGGGTACCTAAATAGGGGCCGTCCGTAAATGGACTAAGAGGCGTTAAAATATAATCCGCTCCGACCGGGATCGAACCCTGCTCGCGTGCCACAGCCGGCCACTGCCTCGCTCGCTGTACACCTAGAAAAACGGTTTCTTGATTCAAAGAAACTTTGGGTCAAGGTAATTTTTCCCTTGAATCGAGGGAGGCGCTTTTGCTGTTCGATAAATTTTCTATTGTACGAAAGAAAACTCCTTAAAATTAAAGAAACTATTTCATTGTCCCCCCACGAAGGTCGGCGTCTTTGAATTAAGGAAACGGTTTTCTGAGTGTATTGCGGCTACGGTGACGGACGCTCGTGCGATCCGAGTCCGATGGGCAGTTAAAGAGCTCTCACCTGCCTATCACGGCCGACTGGAATCATTGGACACTCAGTTGAGTGTTTTGTTTGCAGAGATCGGCACGACTAGGTTTAACGTACAGACGGTGACGGGTGACACGCTCCTGCGATCCGAGTCCGATGGGCAGTTAAAGAGCTCTCACCTGCCTATCACGGCCGACTGGAATCATTGGACACTCAGTTGAGTGTTTTGTTTGCAGAGATCGGCACGACTAGGTTTAACGTACAGACGCAGCAGCGCGTTGTCTATCTCGCACTCACAGCGTTGCTAGCCCGCTCAGTGCTCACTTGGGCCCCGTTGCCTGTCTTCCCTACAGCCCCCTCCCTCCTCTCCTTCCTAAGTTGCGCGGCAAACTGCGATGTTTTTGCAGGCACGAACAACAGGTGAAGTTTTGAAGCTTTCTGTGATAGCCTTCAATTCAAATTAAAGCTCGTGATCAGGATGGTGATACGCTAAAAAGCTCGTTCATAGGTTCGACGGTTAATGCATTTAAGGTTTCGAAAAATACTGGTTTCGAAACCGGTTAACCGTTTAATGCATTAATCGTCGAACCAATGAACGAGCTGGGTTATCAAAACCTTCGGACCTTCAATAGTAACCGGCGGAAGTTACGATACTTCTCTTTGGAAACTGCGCATCTACCCAACTAAGAGAGCAGTATTTTTAAATAAGACGCAACTGTGGCCTTTAATCTGTGTACTTCACCGCAATAAGGAGCATAATAACGCCTGTAATAACTCGTAATAATGCGTAATAACTCGTAATAATGCGTAATAACTCGTAATAATGCGTAATAACTCGTAATAACTTGTAATAATGCGTAATAACTTGTAATAATGCGTAATAACTTGTAATAATGCGTAATAACGCGTAATAACTGTAATAAGCGTAATAGCGATTAGGCTGTTCGCTCATCTTCGAAGTGAATACCCCCTCGGTCCGCACGGAGAAACTCTATGTACGAAATTTGTCACTCTAGACGAACAAAATTGTTTCCAATTGTGGACAAAGGGAATTTCTGTCCTTAGGTGGAGTAGCAATTTCGTCCATGGGCCTATGGACGTGCAGAATAGTCCATAGCCTTTCTCCGTGCGGTCACCAATACAGTACTCCGGGGAAACCCGAGACGGAGGTGAGACTTCGTACCGAAGAAGAAGAAGAACCCAGGGGAAGTAAGAGAAATCGCGTATTCGGAACGCCGCATTTTCGGTGATAAATACGCGATTTCTCACACCCCGGCGTTTTTCTTCTTACGACTTCTTACTGCCGTTTCGAACTTCTCCTGGACTGGTCTAGCTCTCGTAATCCGTGCGCGAATGAGTAATATTTATTGGCGAAAAGCCGCCATTGCATCAAGTCCCTGCTCTCCCCGCGAGCTCTTGGAGCACAGTATCTGCTGCCCCCACGGAGGCCTTGAAATCACAGTCGCAATTGGGAACACTCCTTTAAAAAAAGGCAAAAAAAAAGCATGACTATGCAAGATTCAAATATATTATGCTTGACTCAAGTATATCGTCACAACTGGCGCCAAGCTTCTTTATGCTTGGAACAAGCTTCATATCCTTGGAACATGCTTCATATGCTTGCATCGAGCATCGTGTTCTTTGATTTAAGAAACTTCGCCAAGAATCCTCATTTAACGTACATTTTGCGTTAGTTAAAGCATTTATCTTTGAGAGTGTACGGCGGTCCGCACACACTTGACCTGCCATGACGTGCCAATAACAATCACACTCGTCACTGCCGCGGTGTCGTGCCGAGCCGCCGAGGCGCCGAGCCCACAGGCAGGCAGGCAGGCAGGGCGCGCCACGCATAACGTCCTTGCCTCTGCCTTACTCACCTTACGCAACACGCCGGGGGTATTCGCAGTGAAAGTGTCAATAAGGGGGAATCTCATTATCGAACCGATCCGGCGCGGCCGGCGACGTGCTGACATACCACGATCATGTCACACCTGCTCTGTGTGTGTGTGTGTGTGTGTGTGTGTGTGTGTGCGGAGGAGGGGAGGAGGGGGGGAGGGAGTGCACGCACGCTCTGAACGCGGCGGACACAAGCCGCCCGGTGGGGTAGGCCGGCCCGCAGCGCTGGGGAGTACTGCAGTGTCGCCTAACCCCCCCCCCCCCCCATTCGCAGGGGCTTATAGCGCTGCGGACACTGCGTGCGCTGCGCTGGTGTTTGGGTGTACCGATAATGCTCGTAATTGTTGGTCAGAATTGCGTTTGAAGGGTCTGAAGAGGCTATTATTTCGAAAATTGTGAAAAATATTGAGCTCATTAGGGGGGGGGGGGGGGGGGGGAAGGAGGGTTCCAAAAAATAGGTTCACATGACGAGTAGCTTTTTTCGATAGGAAAATGCAGAAGACGATGTGAGTTGGGGTGGCCAGCCTGTTATATACACGCAGGGAAACCGTTTCTTGGAACAAGTAAAATTTATAAATTGTTATAACTAAGTCTATAATGTTGAACCAACGCGAAAAAAAAAAAAGTCTTGTCCAAGACAAGAAACACAGCATGACTTTTCGTGAGTAATTATTTTGCTTGGTTCAATCCCCAAAAGGTCAAGACATTTAATAGACTTGGAACAAGAGAGCCTCTCTCCTGGGTGACTACTACTTGCCCACCACGAACGTCCCAGCAGAGTGCCCGCGTGAGGACGGTCAAGGGTTCCAAACAGCCGCCCCTCGGGTCCTAATGTCGGTCAAAATAAGGACATGATCCTGACTGTTCCATTCTCGGTGGAGGGTGGGGAGGGGGGGGGGGCGTCGAACAGCATCGGACCCCTGTCCCGGAGCCCCGGAGCAGCCCGGGGAGGGGGCGGTGCTCTGTGGAGCCTCCGGAGTCTGCGCCGGGCCGGACCGGGCGGGGGGCCCCGCCAGCCCAGGCTCCCCCGGGCCCCGGGCCCATAAGTCCCAGGCTCCCGCAGGCCCAGACCCCCCCCCCCCCCCCTCCCCCTCCCCACGGCTCCCTCCCAGACGCGCCTGCCCTCCGCCCCACCCCGGTATAAATACTTTCTCCCGATATTTTGCACCTGCATTCGCTATTTGTCTTCGGGCCGTGTCACTGTTCGGCACCCGGCACGCGTGTCGGCTACGCGCGTGCGTGTGTGTGTGAGTGTGTGTGGTGTTATCGTGTTGTGTGTGTCCGAGCCCTACGCCCCGGTGCATGGTGGTGCAGCACGGATGCCGGCACCACAGTGATCAGCCGTGTGGATTACGTCAACAACGGGTAAGCCGCTCAGTTCCAGCCTACAGGGCCTGCAGGGCCTACAGGGCAGCGGGCGCGAGCCCTATTCGGCTGGTGAACTCCCTTCTCCCCTCAAGCAGAGCCAGCAGCAGCACCGAACGCCACGGTAGACGCCAGCATCCCGCTGCCACTGCACCGAGAAATAAGATCGGTGGTCACAACTAATTTTTCTAGCTGATTTCCAGATACACTGAGAATATAAGTGTCATACAGAGCATATGACAAAGTGTGTTCAATCAGGAGTACATCACAAGTGTGTTATTACATCCCCATAGAGGTGGGTCCACTGTAGGTGTTTCTTAGAGAACACTTAAAACGTGCCCACCGGAGAGCACGTCAATTTATGCAATGCATTGAACACTTGTACGCGGTACAATTTTGTTCTGAGAACTAAAATTTCATTGGGGTAACTAATTGTTGGTCGCACCAACGAAAAGTGATCACTCGAGCTGCTCCAGCAAAGAGATTCTGTTGTGAAAGATGAAAGCAGACGAGAGGACGTTTTGCCACCGCAACGTACCTCTTCGTTGGAGCTGCTAACTTTTCATTGGTTCAATTATAAACACATAATAGTTACCCCAACAAAATTTTATTTATCAGAACAAAAACGTACTGCTTGTCTGGAAATCAATTGAAAAATTAGTTGCGAACATTACTGATCTGTTTTCTCTGTGGGGGGGTTTGCTTGCCAAATAACTTTAGGAAGCGCGGTTCAGCTGGCCAAAACATTACCGAAAGGAAATCAAAGAGGCTCGCCCAACCCCCTCATTCTCGGGCGCTGGGGTCGGCAGTGTCATCGGACTGTCACTCCGCTTCGCCTCCCCTTCTTTTCCCGTTTCGCGCTAATTACCAAAGTTTGGGCAGCGGGCGGGGCGGGGCGGGGCGGGCGATGCGCGTGCGGCGGTGCGGCGAGTGCGGAGATAAGTTCTAAGCTTTCACACCCCTCCTCCACCGTGGAGCGCGTCAGGCGGCGTCAGGTCGCATAGGGCGTGCACTCGGGCATATCAGCGCCGCGGGAGGGGATGCTGCTGCTGCTTTCTTCTCACGTCATCAAACTTTTTCGCTGCCGCAACTAACACACAGCTCCCCCCGTAACAAAATTTATTTTCTCAGAATAATTCAACGTTTCAAATTATTTTTCGAAAAATTGCGGTGAAAATTCGATTGCAATATTTCAACTTCGAAACCTTTCAGAATTTTCCAAACTTTCTCGAAAAATTCCAAAAACTATTGAATTGCGTTTTATTTTGATTACGGTGTACAGTAGATGTAGATTGAACTGCACCGGAAATCTCACTTTTTCTCGAATACCAAAAATGATTCTTGGAAAATTTTGACGAATTCATTGAAACATTTCCATACCAAATTCTTTCAGAATTCCCCCCCCCCCCCAAAAAAAAGAAGAAAAAAGTTATTGGGGGGAGAATCGTTACATTTGAACTATACGAGCAGTGTCTCCGAGAAGCGCGCCCTTGCAATTTCGGGCAGTCTTGAAGGCACACTTTGGTCCAAAGTTTTACACCCCAAGTAGTACAACCCAAGAGAGTGCACCGCCCCCTTGGTGTTGGTGGCCCCCCGGGGGTCGCACCCCTACAGGAGGTCCCCGCTAGCCCCGCCCCGCCCCGCTCCAAAGAGGAGTGGACCTGCTACCGCGACCGTCTAATGAACTGTGTATCTCCCTGCTAACCCGATTACTTTCGTGGTATGCAGGCGGGGAAGCTGCTGCTGTTGTGGCCGCCGTTATCTAAGCCCCCTCCCCCCCCCCCTGCCGGGGGGTTGTGGTGGAGCAGAGCCCATAGCCCTCCTTGATGAGCCGAGGGATCTAATTAAAACCGATGTCTCTTATCTGCATTTATTTTCTGCTCTTCTCCTCGTCGACGCAGAATTTTAAGCAGTTGCGCATCGCCCACAATAATGTTCTTCCCCC
The DNA here is from genome assembly GCA_038380765.1 of Odontothrips loti. Classification (NCBI taxonomy): domain Eukaryota; kingdom Metazoa; phylum Arthropoda; class Insecta; order Thysanoptera; family Thripidae; genus Odontothrips; species Odontothrips loti. The sequence goes on along the minus strand of CM076257.1, from coordinate 6,173,762 downwards.
CGTCCTCTCCGCCTATAATTACGGACTCGATTCTATCCCCAAGCCGAACTACTGCACTCGAGAAATTGGCGTCTGAACGCAGTGTGAAAGCCCGTATGGGTCTGAACGCGAGGAGGCGTAGGGGGGTTTACGGCGGCAGGGCGAGCGTGTACGTTGGCCACGGGAACACATCCCACAGCTCCCTGCCGGTCTGATCAGTAGTTTTACGCGGCCCGTTTTCCCACCGGATGAATGAAGCGCCCATGTTCGCCATTCGGCGGTCGCCCGGTCTGGCCCAGGACTGGCGGCGGCTGGCGGCTGGCGGCTGGCGGCTGGCGGCTGGCGGCTGACGGCGGCTGGCGGCGGCGGCGGCGGCTGGCGGCTGGACCCTGGGACAATGGTGCTATTCACGCTTTAATAGGGTCTACTCGAGACTTTTAAATTTAAAGTGCGTTCGCAGACCTGACCTGTTGCACCCCGATGCCCGCCCGGCGGCCCGCCCGCCTCAGCCGACTGACTCTACATACTAGTCACGTGTCTGTACGAAACCGAGCAGCCGGTCGTATCGCGCCGCCGCCGCCGCCGCCGCCGCCACCACCGCCACCGCCACCGCCACCGCCGCCGCCACCGCCACCGCCACCGCCACCGCCGCCACCGATCGGCATCGCCATGCGGAAATACATGAATAAATACGCGCAGACGCTTGTGCCGGATTTTCCAGAGCACATGCATAATATATGAATGCATTTTGTCAGTGCTGCTCTTTTTGTTGTTGTTTGTTCTTTTGGTCTTCCCGCTTGCATGAGCGGCATATGAGCGGCACGAACTGCCCAGAGAGAGAGAGAGAGGGAGAGAGAGAGAGAGAGAGAGAGAGAGAGAGAGAGAGAGAGAGAGAGAGAGAGAGAGAGAGAGAGAGAGAGAGAGAGAGAGAGAGAGAGAGAGAGAGAGAGAGAGAGAGAGAGAGAGAGAGAGAGAACTAGAGAAAAAGGGAAACGGAAGGCTAGTTGTCCGTAGTTGTCCCAACGAATTTGTTGGTTGATGTTCATTTCGCGCCAAGTAGTGCCGACTCGTGGCAGTGCGCGGTGCCGGCGGTGTGCAGTGGCTCTGCTGCGGCCGTTGTCGGGGCGGCCAGAGCCACGGGGCGCGCGAATATCGATACGAAAGGGGCTTATCGCGGCGCGGTACGCGGGAATCCCGATGAGAAGCTACAAGCACGGCGTGCCCCTCGCCCCTCTCTCCCCCCCCCTCTCTCTCTCTCTCTCTCTCTCTCTCTCTCTCTCTCTCTCTCTCTCTCTCTCTCTCTCTCTCTCTCTCTGTCACACACACACACACACACCTTCTCTTTTTTCGTGCGTGCTTGTCGTGCGCCCCGGCCCTCACCATATCACTGCCATTCAATGTCGTTGTCAGCTCGTTCTCGGCGAGCACCTGTGTGTGTGTGTGTGTGTGTGTGTGTGTGTGTGCGCGCGGGCGCGTGGCCGCAGGGCGTGTCGTGGGAATGCCCTTGTAGAAGGGTCGCACGCGCCACGCACCACCCACGCGCCTTGCACAACGCGTTTCATAAGTTTCATAGGTGGAGATATATATATACTGCCGCACTTGTGGCGCCTGGCGCCTCGCCTCGCCGCCGGGACCCACCGGGACCGGTCCGCTGCTAGGGCGCCAGGAGCAGCACGCGCCACGCCACGCGCCACGCCACGCGCCCCGCGGCGTACGCACGGCACACGCCTGGGAGGGACCTGGGGTCGGGCAAAGCAAGAGGGGTAAACAGACACACGCCCACACTAACACACACATGCGACACGCAAACACACACACTAACGCACACACCTGACCGTGGCAGGGTGGCCGTGGTGGGCATAAAGAATGGATTAGTGCACCGAGGCACGAGGAGTGGGCGTCCCACAGCCTGCGGGGCTGCGGGGGCTGCGGGGCTGCGGGGCTGCGGGGGCTGCGGGGGCTGCGGGGGCTGCGGGGGCTGCGGGGGCTGCGGGGGCTGCGGGGGCAGCGGGGGCAGCGGGGGCTGCGGGGCTGCGGATGACATAGGATGCCCAGTCTGAGGGCGCCTTGCCGGGTAGGCAGCCCCGACCTGTGCTACGCACTCCTGTCGTGCAGGCTGGCCTACCCCGGCAGCAGCAGGCGCTCTCGCAGGCGCCCCGTGCGTCACGTCCACGGACCCCCAGCAGCAGCTGAGCTGGCCTGGTCGGTGCTCTCCTCTCCACGGCCTGGAGTGTCTTGTTGTCGGTGTGGAGGTGGAGGCGGCCGCCGTGCGGGGCCGGGCCGTGTTTGCCGAGGTGTGACGGTAGGCGGTCACGGGCCCGGCGAGAGCTATCCCCAGTCCCCCAGCGAGCCCGCCGGGGCCGGGAAGGGCCGGGCCAGGCCGGGATGGGTAGGGCACAACCGCACGGCTCCGCACCACGCCGGCCACAGCCAATGTGGGGCTGAGGGGGATGGGTATGAGAAATTCGGCACCAGGATTCAAACACTTGTCTCTCACGAGTGTGTGTCTGTGTCCGTGTGTGTCCGTGTGTGTGTGTGTGTGTGTGTCCCCGTGTGTGTGTGTGGGTGTGTGTGTCCGTGTGTCCGTGTGTGTGTGTGTGTGTGTGTGTGTGATTTCATCCCTGGCCGAGCGCACTCTTAGCTTGCTATTGCTATTGCTAAAACAAACTCTGTAGTTAGATAGTTTGCCTACGAGTTTCTTTTCCTTCTTATTTTTTTTTCCCCCTTTCCAGTGACCAGAGAGGGGCACAGGCTGCGCTGCTCGACCTGTAATTTCGCCGGTTGCGCAGGAGGTCAGACCGGTAACGGTACGCGCATGCGCAGTGCGCGCGCACACACACACACACACACACACACACACACGCACGCACACATATTCACGTTCACGCGCGGGCAGGTGTCGCCCGTCCGCTACCCTCATGTTTGCACACTGTGACTCAATCACAGCTAGGAGGCGCAGGCCACGGGCTCCGTTGTGCTGTAATCGGCTCCGGGTTCCTAGGCGGGCTCCCAGCCGGCGCAGCGCCCAGCTGGCCCGGGCCCGGGCTACTTGCGGCGTGTTAGCGCGTACAGCGTTGCGGTACGTTGTGGCGCGCGGCCGCGCGTCACCTCGCTCATTCACCAAACAAACACGAATCGCAACATGTTTGCGCACCGCGGGTTCGAATACCCGGGGCTCCGCTTGAGTTTTCGTTGCAAAACTCTGATTTTTTTAGCAGATGATACCTCTTTAAATAGCACTAGCATAGCCTAGCTAAACTAAATAATATGGAAGAAAGAGGTGTCAGCTAGCTTGTACTTTCGTTGTAGGGGGAGCCGCGTCCGCGTCTGTGTCCGCGTCCGTATCCGTCCGCGTCGAGCATTGTCGTATTTCGCATAGTGGCATTGTTGCCCTCGCGGGCCATGCGAGCCACCCCGCTCCCCTCCTCCTGCACCCGCCTCGCCGCTCAAAAATTGCCTTTTCTTACCTTTCAAATATCTTCGTCTCTTCCTCATAATACAACAAAAGATAAGTTCTGCTTCCACAGACAATAGGGTTCTCCGCTGAATCTCAGAACGAAAGTAAGAAGAAGGCAAGAAGTACTATCAGATGGGCGAGGGGGGAGGTGGTTGATGGAAACGGAAACAGTCCACCTCCCCCCTCGCCCATCTTTTAGTACTTCTTGCCTTCTTCTTACTTCCATTCTGAGATTCAGCGGAGTACCCTATTCCTAAAAATCCTTAAGAAACTGGAAGACATTTAGAGTTGGTTTCATCTGCTTCCTATTTAAATAGGGATTTTATTTTATTTTTTTGGGTGGTGGTGATGGTGGGGGAGGGGGGAGTGTTAGGGTTCGAACCCGAGGCCCTCCGGGGCCCCTCGCAGGGTCGCATTATTATCCACAGGGACACCGGCCTCGGCCTCAGGACTCTGACAACGGTATCGTGTTACCGCCTTCGTCTCCGAGGCGTTCGACACATATATGTGCCGGCCCTCAGTCCGGGGCGGTGAAGACGTCGCTCCCGCACGAGGGCCGCGCCAAATATGAGAGCTAACTTTCAAATTCACTCAAAGCGCCATTGAAGTTTCTCATACTTGCCCTCGAGAGTTTCCGGTAGGGTCATTATAGAGCTCTCTCGGGAGCTCCATGGAGCTCCCTCCCCGGGGAGAAACTCCCGAGGAGCTCCCGAAACACCGTAGAGAAGCGGATACGGAAGTCTACGGTATGAAAAATTACGCAGCACGTGCCGCGCCGTTAGCCACGATCCGACTCAAAAATTGGGAGTCTTAGCTCTCGCTGACGATATGTCACGACCATTTGGTAGGGTCAGACAGCGCCGGCACCACCTTGCGCGGCCAGAAGATGCACATCCTCGGGCCGCGCGGGGTGGGTCCGGCGCTGTCTGACTCTACCAAATGGTCGTGACATATCGTCATCGAGAGCTAAGCCTTTCAATTTTAAAGTCGGCTCGTGGCTGACGGCGCGGCACGTGCTGCGTAATTTTTCATACCGTAGACTTCCGTATCCGCTGCTCTACGGTGTTTCGGGAGCTCCTCGGGAGTTTCTCCCCGGGGAGGGAGCTCGCGCGAGAGCTCTATAATGACCCTACTGGAAGAGTTTTTGTTCTTCCGCTTCCGTTTCCGAGTCTCACTGGAAACCTCTACTGTACACTCGCACGCCCCACGAAAAACTCAAAAGGCGCGATGACACTTTGCAACATCGCCTTTATCGAATGAGTGCGACGGAGTCTCGTGATAAGCGGACGGTCCCCAAGTCCCCAAGTGCCACGCTGCCGCATCCGTGCCGCCGCCTTGCTGCCGCCGCCGTGCCGCCGCCGTGCCGCCGCCGTGCCGCCGCCGTGCCGCCGCCGTGCCGCCGCCGTGCCGCCGCCGTGCCGCTGCCGTGCCGCCACCGTGCCGCCACCGTGCCGCATCTGTTGCTCCGCGCGCCAGGGCCAGGCCCACCACGAGTTTGTGATCAGAACAGTATTACAGATTGTCAAGGGAACACCTCCCCGCTCCTCGACTCTGCTTTGCTCTCTAATTACCGTTCTAATGCAAGCATCCAATGGGATCGACCAGCTGCCCCCCCTCCCCCTGCCACCACCCCCTTTCCCCTACGTCCCTCGGGACCCCTGTCGCACTCCTCGCAGCGCTGCCGTTATGGCCCCCGCGGCTGGCTGGCGTTTATTGTATCGTCATAACTCTCTTCTTCTCTGAGCCGCACCACGCTCATCATCTCATAGCCGGGACGTGCCGCTAGCCGCCGTGCCGGTCGTCCCGGCCTCTCCACCGCCCAGTCTCTCCTCCGCACAGCCTCTCTTCCGCCCAGCCTCTCCACCGCCTTAGCCTCTCTACCGCCCGGCCTTTCAGCTCTAACGCCTGGCCTCTCCACCGCCACTCCTCCACACCGCCCAGCCTCTGTACCGCTCAGCCTCTCTACCTCTCAGCCTCTCTACCGCCCAGCCTCTCTACCGCCCAGCCTCTCTCCACACTCAGAATGAAAGAGCAATGATCGTCTCTCTATTTTGGCCGACACGGGTCTCGACGGCGGCTGTTTTGAAAACTTGCCGCATTGCGATCAAGATCTGAGGCCGGATTTGTCCCCGGCTGGGAGACAGAGGGTTCCAAACATGGGGCCAACGTGATCTGTCCTGATCATGAATGAGGAAGTTGGCGGCCACCCCACCTCACATCTTCAGCCACAGCTGCGACAGCTGCAGCCAGGCCCGGCCCGGCCTGGGCCCCGGGGCCCCTTGGACACGCGCCGCGTAGCCACAAGGGCCCTGCTCAGTACTGAACTTATCAGAAACCCGGAAATATTTTGTTGGTCGTATACGGGTGAAGTTAATAAAAACTAAATTAAGAAGCATGCTGACACATTACATCTTTGAATCTTTAGTTTTAATGCGAATGGTGAGAGATCATTAGTCATTATAACGTTAACAAAAGTACTATGATCCATAAATGCGCTAGCTCATTAGAGCTCCAAAGACAGCTTCTGTGATTGTAATGACATTTTAGCAACAAAAACCTTCAATTTCACTTCATGCGTCGTCCCGGCCCCCCAGGCCCGGGGCCCGGGTGGGCCCTAAGGTACCCAGTCCGGGCCTGGCTGTAGCAGCTGGCCCTGCACAGACGCTGCGCTGACCTACTGCTAGGGGCGGGGCCCTCGGGGCCCTCGGGGGTCCCACCTCAATGCCAGTCTGCGCCCGCCGTTGGCATGCGCTTCCTTACGTAACGAAAACAATTACCGGCAGGGAGTAAAGTGCGTGTCTCGGGGTGTACTGATAGCCCAGCCGAGGACCTGTCGCCTCTCTCCGCCCTCCTCTACCGCGCGCGCGCATACACACAAGCACACACACACACACACACACAAACACACACACACACACACACACAAACAAACAAACAAACAAACACACACACACACACGCACGCACACGCGCACACGCACACGGAGAACGAGGCGGGACCGGGGAGGGCGGTGACAAGATATACTAAAATGGGGCCTCTCAATGCGGAAGACAAATGGTTGAGCGCCATGTCGCCACGCATCCGGCGGGGTCCGCGAACAATTAGTACAGCAGGGACTTGATTCCCCGCTGCCCCATAACTCATGGGGAGGGGGCCTCGGCAGCCCCCCGGCAGCTCCGCGGCGCCATGCTAGACGAACCGTGAAGGGATTTCCATTAGCCGCAGGGTACGACACCCAAACATGGATCGGATCCATAATATAGATCGTTTCGTCGCGAGGCGCCTAACTGAACGATCTCATTTCGATAAACAAAACAACAACAACACCAAAAAACTCAAAATCTCTGCTGAGACGTCTCGTGTTTGTTAACAGGGGTAGCCAAGAATGCAGTACTCCGGAGAAGCCCGAAACGGAAGTAGGAAGTCCTAATGGAGAAGAAAGTATATATACCAGGTGCATCATTTGCCCCCGGGCAGTTTTGGTTTTAGGCAGTCCCGCAACGCACTATCTCCGTCTCTTTCTGGCTCGTCCAGACTCGTGAGACCGAAAATTAGCGTGTGATTTTTGAAGTGTAGCGGGTATTTAAACACGCGATTTCTCATGTGCTTCTCCTAAGAAAAAGGAACTGGAAATGGGAGGAACACACATCCACTCACACGTCCACTCACTCTTCAGGAAAGTAATCTGTCCCATCCCCCCCCCCCCCCCCGAGTGTCCCACCTGCTCCCTTCTGCTTTCCTTGTTTGTTTTAATATGAGCTCACTTTTCCACAACTTGCGTCAGTCATCGGATCGTACCCAGACCACGCTGCCGGCGGGGAGGACATGAAGGCTTGAATCTTTCAAAGCGCCATTCGCCTCCTATAAGAGTGGGGAGAGTCATGGCAAATGATGGTGGCCCCGTAAAGATGCGTCGGCACTTTGAGCACCCCCTGAGAGGGGCGGGGAGGGGGGGGGGGGCAACGAGACGGGTCTATGTGGTGTCCGCCGGGAGCGATCCGGAGCATGCATGCCGATGGCGGAGGGTCGACGATCCGGGGGAAGGGGGGGGGGGTTAAACGGACGGGTTAAAAGCCGAGTGCAAAATGCAGTAGAGGCGGGAGAGAGATGCCGCGATGTCCTCTGAGTGAGTGTGTGCGTGAGAGGGAGAGGGGGCGCGGGCAGGCAGATAGACGGGAGGCAAAGACAGTGGACCCGAGGGAACCGTGTTTAGCCCCGATCGGACCGGGACGGTGCTGCAGGGGAGGGAGGAGGAAGGAGGGGGGAGGGGGCGGACTGTCTCAAACAGTCCCCTCTATCGCCCCGTTTGCGGGTTTCGGAGGACTTTCCACGCGGGACCCAAACCAGTGCGAATTGTCGGTCAGTAGGAACGGAACGGCCACGCCAAGCACTACGGCCTGTTAAGTTCGAGGCAGTTCATGGCGTCTCTCTCTCTCTCTCTAGCTCTGTCTCTCTGTATGTATGTCTTTCTCACTCCAACCCTCCCTCTCTCTCTCTCTCTCTCTCTCTCTCTCTCTCTCTCTCTCTCTCTCTCTCTCTCTCTCTCTCTCTCTCTCTCTCTCTCTCTCTCTCTCTCTCTTTTTCTCTCTGCGCCCAGCGCCGAGTAACGTGGGGGCCGTCGGGCCTCCGACGGTCGGGGGGTGTATATATGGCGCCGTAAGAGAAAATCGGGGGGAGGGACCGCAGACCGCTCGGGCAGTGGCTGGCCGTGGCATGGGACGCACCGAGGTCTTGGCCACGCGGTCCCACCCAACCACTCTGGCACTGGCGACCAGCCACCACCCACCTTCACGGCCACGACAGAGCTGTGTAAACGGGTCTGCTTTACCCAAACACCTTCTTTCTACCTTTTTTTAGAGTTATTTATTTAAAAACATCTTCGAATCGAACCAACGCGACCCGAGTGTATTTCAAACAACCAAATAAAGAAATAGAACCACAAAAGTAGGGTCAGCCCGTGAGGATCAACAACAATAAGGACCATAAAGCCCGTGGGAAAGTCCCCAAAGGCCAGCCCAAGGGCTGCGAGCACGACAGATAGTAAAGGGCCCTCTTGTCCTGCCTCAATAGTCTCGTCCTGACAGGGGCACGAGGCACCGGAAGTTGGGTGCCCTAGTTTTTAATCCAATTTGTTTGAAAACTCGGACGCGGCTGTATCGGGTCAGCGCGCGGGCCACAGGGGAACAAGGGTTTAAATACCGGCTCCAGCAGGCAGTCGGAAGAAAACAAAAATCCGCTGAAAGCTGAAAAAAATCTTTAGGGTCTCCGCTTTTTTTTTTATGGGAGGCAGAAAAAGGTTGGATAACTATGAACAGAGTAGACTTTTTTGCTTTCGTAATTTCTTTTCGTCCTCTTTCCCTTACTTTGACCTCCTGCATAAGGAGATCTCGAAAATCAAACGAAAATAAATGAACAAAAGAAAGTTTTGAGACCACAAGCCTCTTGAAGCTCAGGACGATGATCACGTGCACGTGACCGACCCCTCAACGTGGCGTCGTCTGCTGCGGTGAGCTCACTGCTCACTGCTCACGGCTCACGGCACGGCTCACGCCGGCAGCCAGCAAGCATATGACAATGACACCGCCCGGCCCGGCCTAGCCCGGCCCGGTGACAGCATCGCTGCCGGCTACCGCCCCGCCGCGCTCCCCAACTCTGCCTCTTGTTTCCCTCGCTGACTGCCTCCTGCCTCGCCTCTCTGCCGGTGAAAGCAAAAGTGACGATGATCGCCCGCCGGCTCATGATATCGCACAGGCATCGCAGCCATACCGTCCCGACGGTCCCGGACCTTGCTCCCGCCGCGTCGGCTGCATGGGTGGTTTGGTTTCCGGCGTGCGGTCGCTGCGGGGGACCGCAGAGCACACGGCAGAGATTCCCGCCAGGCGGGGGGGGGGGGGCAGGGCAGGTCCGCAAACTACGTAACATCCTGGGACCTCATCGAGCTGACATCGACACGTGCTAATCGATTCATCGATTCATAATCGATCTGTTTATAATCGATGATGGATTTGCAATCGAAAATATCGATTCGCAATCGACAAACGTGCGATATAACAAACACTGAGCAGTCGGCAGTCTCAAAATCGGAGTCGATGGCAAAAAAAGATCGGTTAATCGGTTCGATTGACCTTTCGCGAACATATAAAAGGAGAAGAAGGAAAAAAGGGATGTGTGTACGTGGCATGTTTGTGGGCGCGGCGCTATTTGTGCGAGACGCTGTCACGGCGTACACGATAGTGGCCTACAGCGCTAGCAGTGTTGCTTGGAAGAGGACCAATGCGGCGGCTGTAGAGATGCGCCCAGTCATATAATGTCATGGACGCACCTCATAAAGCCCCCCCCCCCCTCTCTCCCTCTCTCTCTCTCTCTCTCTCTCTCTCTCTCTCTCTCTCTCTCTCTCTCTCTCTCTCTCTCTCTCTCTCTCTCTCTCTCTGGCGCACACAATTAATTGCCACCCAAGTGCGAACAGTCGTTGCGTGCTGGGTGCTGGCCGCCGACTCTGCCGCGGTTGGCCTCCGACCCGATGCGCGCCGCGGCCGCCGGGTGTCGCGGGGAGCGCCCGGCCCGTTTGACGTATCGCCGACGGTAAGCGTCTCTTGTTCCCGAGCCGCGACAACGCCGGCCTCACGTAACCCCATGTAAAAGAGATCATGGGTGGCGCATCTTTACAACAACTTCTTCCAAAGATGCCGGGAAGACGGGTGGAATGGGACCGTAAAGACAGCCAGCAGTCACCTTAAAGATGCGCGAAACGATTCAGGTGACTTCACGTTAGCTTTTGGGTGACTTGTGGCCGTCTGTTCACCGCTTGCACGTTGTCTGCACAGCGGTCTTGAAAACGTGCAGATTAAAGACACCGTAAAGATGCTGTGAAGTCGCTCCAAAGGTCGGACAGGGCTCGACTAGGGAGCGACGAGCGACGGCCACAAGTCAGCCAAAAGCTAACGTGAAGTCGCCTGATTCGTTTCGCGTGTCTGTAAGGTGACTGCTGGCCGTCTTTACGGTTCCATTCCACCCGTCTTCTCGGTATCTTTAGAATGATTTGATGTAAAGATGCTCCAACCATTATCTTTTTTACGCGGGACGTTCATCACACAAAGCGGCAAGGCTGACAGCATCCCGGCCGATACCCCGCGCTCGAGCGCCCCCCGGGGCCGAGGGGGAAATGACGTTGGAGTTTTTAAATAAACACTCCAGTAAAATTGAATAGAGTACTACGGAGAAGCGCGAAACGGAAGTAAGCAAGAATTCGTAACAAATAGAAGAAGAACCCTGGAGAAAATATGAGAAATCGCGTGATTTTTGAAGTGCAGTGGGGCTTCCGAAATAGGGATTTAAAAATACCGGTAAGGTATAATCTTACGGTAAGTTACGGAAAGACTGGTAAGTTACGGGTATTTTTGGTTTCGAGGTCGGGTAATATTACCGTAAGTAACGGTAACTTACCGAATCTTACCGGTAATTTCACCGACCTTTAAATCCCTATTCCGAAAACTCGATTTCTCATACTTCCCCTGCATTCTTCTTGTTCGTTACGACTTCTTACTTCCGTTCTCAGTTTCTCCGGAGTACTCTCTTGCTTTAGTTTTTCAGAGGGACTTTTTAATGCGTAAGTGAATTTTCGTTATGTTTTTTCTTTTTTTGGAGCACACGTTTTAAGGACGGAATTTTTCGTGAGTGCATTCCGAAAAAATTTCTGATATTTGATGTTCAGCTCTTGGTGACGTACACAGTGCGTATTTGATGAATCAGAATGAATTTTTAATTTTTCGTGAATACTCACAAACATGGTTGTTCCCCCCGATCACGCACGGTATCGGTCAGGTTAGAAAGTTCCCGCGAGACGGTGAGTTATCTCGCCTTCTGACGCGTCGATAAAACCCCGTTCGCCTTCGTCTGCCCACCGCGGCGGGGGACAATGTCTTTCCAAATCCCCCAGCGATGGCTGTCCAGAGGCATCCTCGAAGGTGGCCGGGCGACGCGGTTTACAAAACACCCTTCGCACCTACATAATCTCTCCGAAATGAGGAACCTGTTGTGCCGGTGAGGGCCGGTGCCGTGCGACGCATGGCGGCGTACAGCGAGAGGGAGTGGCCGCCTGCTGCTGCTGTGAAGTATGAGAAATCGAGCGTTCGGGACCCCCACTGCACTTCGAAACTCACACGATTTCTCATCATTGCTCCGGGCTTCTTCCTCGTTACGACTTCTGACTTCCGTTTCGCGGGCTTCTCCGGAGTACTCTAATTGGTTAACCACTTTGTTTCACCTGGGCAGGTGTGACGGCGTGTTGAGTAACCGCCCGAGGCCCGGCCCGCCCGGCCTGCCCGGCCCGGCAGGTGAGCAGGCCGTGACATCATGCCGCTTAACCACCGGCATTGACGGGCTCATCCCGCGGGCACAGCGGGCACCGGGTGCGCGCGGGCCCCCGGCGGGCCCCCGGCCCAGGGCGGCCCGGCCACGACGGCCAGGTCCGGGACGGGTTGCAGAACGGGCGTCCGTCCTCGGCCGGCCCCGCCCCGCCCTAACCTCTTCTCCAGCCTCCTCTCCGCCCAAACTTTACCGATGATCATGACTTTTCCATTCTAAGTGGGAACGGCCAACGCGCAGCAGGCGAGGTCGTCCGGGCCCACTACTATATGTTTGAACCTAGACCGCGCACGCCGGCGCTCGCGGAACTCTGTTCAGCGTGGCCCGGCCCGAAACAAATCGAGTCCCGTCTTCGAGTACCAAACCAGGAGTGGCCAGTGACTCATCCTCCCTCACTGATCGCGTCCCGTTATCAGACCCGTCGCCGCCTCCCGCGCCGCCCCCGCCGCCTCCACCGGGAACCTGTTCTCTGCCGTGTGCCGCAACAGGCGGTCGCAGCTCGGGTCCCAGGCCGAGGCGGGGGCAGGGCCTTGAGGACGGCCTTGAGCAGACAGCCTTGGCCAGGCGAGGGCTGGCGCGCAGGGCAGCGGGTGGTCCTGCGCCCCTCCTCCACTCGGCATGAAACAGTCACATAATGAATTGTCGCCGATGCTGGGACCGGTGGCCCACCTGGCCGCCAGTGCCGTCCGTCACCGGCACTGCACCGCCGCGTCGTGTCCCAACGCCGGCAGCCCGGCTGACCCGGCACCGCCAACACCGGCGGCAAGAAGCCGTCAGCTCCAAATCGGACCATAAATCGCCTTGTCATGCGTAGGCCGTTGCGTCTTCGGCCAGTTAGCGTCCGTGCAATCCGTGCAAATAGCAAACGGCAGTGTCGCAGGGCTGCGCGGGGGGGGGGGGGGGGGGGCGGCGGCGGCAGAGACACTGCCAAACGTTAATGGCAAAGTTTTCGAAATAGCCTCTGTCTCTGTCTCTCTCTTTCTCTGTCTGTCTGTCTGTCTCTCTCTCTCACACTCTCTCTAGCTGCTCTCCTTCGTCCTTGGTGCACTACTGCGCGGGAGAGGACTGCTGGGTTCGATACTCGGCGGCGGCCCAACAGAGACAATAAAAAAAAGAGAAGAGGCACTTCCTCACATTGTTGGCCGCCTCACGCTTATTCGCCGCAATTATCATCATCATTGGTGTTCTCCAAGGGCCAAGGGCGGGAGGGAAACAGCATGTCGTATCAGCACACACACACACACACACACACACACACACACACACAAACGCACACACAGACACACACAGACACACGCACACATTAGGGTCATTGTTTCCTCCGTGAGGCACCGGACGTTCTGTGTGTGCCTGGACTCTGCAGCTCCCCCCCCCTCCCCCTTCCCCACCTGACCTATTCACATGCAGCCGGCGGCGGCGTGAACTAGACCCGTACACCCAACGACCTATGCACGCCATTTGCCGTTGCTCACTTTTTATCCTCTTGCCGACGGGGTTTAAACCGCACGCGTTAAAACATAAGCCTGTGTCGCACTCGAGGCGAGGCATGCATGGCTAGGTCAGCAGCACACCACGCAGGAGAGGGAGGGAGGGGGGGGGGGAATTATGGCCTATTATGTACTAATGTGGTATTTGAAAGGCTCCCAAACTAATCTGCATTCTTTCCGTGCGTCATGCGAAAGCTCTGATGCTGTCATGCAGAACATCTCGGCTGTCATTTTTCCACAACGGTGATGGGGCGTTTTAGAGCGCAGGAGTAGAACCGTTGGTTCGCTGCCTAAAAATCACTCGTGTTCGGGAAATTAGCCAGAGGGCCGTGTTGTCAGAGAAGCCTGTTGCTCTGTTCCCGCTGAAGAGATAGCGGCCGGTTACGGTTTCGTTATTTCGCACCGCCCATCAAAGAGATAGCCGTTTGTTTCCGGGAAAGGGCAGCGCGTTTGCCAGTTCGACCCCAAGTGCGTCATCAGCAGGCAGGTGACGGAAGGGCACGCGCGCCGCGTACACCGACCGCCCACTGCAGCCGCTGCTGCTGCTGCTGCCGCTGCTGCCGCTGCTGCCGCTGCCACTCACCTGTCCGCGCTTAAAACTCACCTGTCCGCTCTGTTGCTGTTGTTGCAGGCGGGGAGGCGGCGGGAGGCATGCGGCCGCTGCTACGAGTCGCGCTCCTAGCGCAGGTAAGTTGAAATATTGGAAAAATTTCGTCGTCGTCGTCGTCGATGAATTTCAGAATTTTTTTAGTACATTTCAGTTAACTTGTTCGTTTCGACTGAATTTCTCATGCGAACGGCGATTAAAATTGTTTGCATTTTTTGCTTTTTGTTTGAATGTCGGAATTTTCCAGGGGTCACGACAGAGCAGAAGTTTCTCATATACGAACGCAGGCGGAGTACTAGTCAGCCGTCCCGAGCCCCAACGCCGGCAGCGCGCCGCCCCCTTTTATCCTTGCGAAACAATCTCTTATCATACCTATTTCGTGCCCCTGCTCCTCTTTTTCTTCTTCTCCCGTGCTCTGTTTTTTCAGCAGGGCGGGGTGTCGCATTCGTCTGCAAGAAGAGGGAAGACATCGTGGTTAGCACTGCCGGCTGATTGCAGCAGCAGCAGCAGCAGCAGCTGAGGTGCCTATCACACCTCGCCTCCATATCGCTGATGACCTGCTGACCCATCGTGCCTCATAGGGGAGGGAGCGGGGGGGGGGGCATTCATAAATGACGTCACACCGTGTGGCTGCTGGCCACCCTGACGCTGTGCCCATCGATACGTATAATTTGCGAACGGCCCCTAGGGACTAGCCACCACCCCGCACTTGCCCCGGCTCTCATTCCTATGGATCAGGGCCCCCCGCGGGGCATGGCCGGCGCATGAATATCTCCACGAGGGGGGGAAAAACACGACATGATAAGGATTCATTCGCCAAATTAAAAAAAAAAAAAGAAAACAAGAAAAGTGGCACGCCTTGCACACCTGTGGCCGATATACGTTGCGAAGAGATAATTCCATGCCGAAAGCGATGGTATTAATCGATACTAGAGGCGGCGTTTGTGCCCGTAGCGTCCGCAGTAGCACCCTGTCTGTCTGCCTGTCTGGGTGTCTGTCTATCTGTCTGTCTGTCTGTCTGTCTCTCTCTCAAATAAATAATAATCAAATAAAAATCAAATAAATCAAATCATATATATAGTATATATATATATATATATATATATATATATATATATATATATATATATATATATATATATATATATATATATATATATATATATATCGATCGATCGATTCTTTGCACGAAAACGCCCTTTTCCGTCCGACAAACAATGAAACATTTTGCCGCTTATTGTGGGGAGCCCTGATGAGAAGACAGGCTTGAGGGTCCAAGTCCAGGAAACTGCTCTCGAGTCTGGAGAACGACCACTTGTCAACAATGTTTCTCTCTGCCCTCCCAAAATATCGAGTTATATTACGCGACATCAGTTTCTGTGTTGAGTCCTTCTCTTTTCTTCCCACGCGACGCCCCCATTTCCTACGCGCCCTGCTCTCGCTCTCCCTCCCACACCCTGGCCTGTCACCCCGTCTCCGTCTCACTCTCTCATCCGCTCTGGCTGATAGCACCGAGTGCCGTCCCTCGTTTCCCCCTGCTGCTCTCAAGGTCACCAGACAACCATGCCAAGGTCACCGCCTGTCATGTCCCATCATTACGATTTCTCTCTCCCCTCAAAGAAATGTGCGTTAGAGAGGGGAAACCCTTTGGAGCTTCCCGGGTGCCTACACGTCCCCTCCGGGACACGGCGACACTCGAATCACTGCAAAACGATTGCATCACCGAAAGCGTGTTGGAGCTTTCCCTGGAGGGCTCCAATGGCAGCGGCACGCTCCGGCGGTGGCAGACGCCGCGGCCCGCCACGCCCCGCGCCGCCCGCGCCACCACGACAGCGAAAACTCTAGACTTGAAGATTCTGAAGTCTGCATGCAGTTGCCTTCCTGACCTGGGCCACAATAATTTAGATACCTGCTCTAAGAACATTTTCTACTGGTTTCGGAAAGACTAGAGGCTTACACGTTTCCGCTTTTCTGATTGGGGGGGGGGAGGACAAGACGTTAGCCGTATTACATTCTAGAGTTGACTGCTCGGCAGCAACATGTTGGCTGAGAACCACAAAGAAGAGGGCGGTTGCGGCTCACGGACTGCCCGTACGTGCGTGCGTGAGATGGGCGGGGGGGGGCGGGGGGGGGGGGGGGGGGGGGGAGGGCGCTTAGCACCCCGCTGGAGCCCGGCCTAGCCCGGCCCCGCCCCCTCCCCAGACCTGACAAGGGGGCCCTGCACTGCCGCTGACGGCGGCCGGGAGCTCGGTCCCTCAGAGCCGACGTGGGCAGGGCAGGAGGGCAGGGGCTTAGCGGGCGCCCACGCCTACCCGTTCAGCGCGCGTACACTCACTCTCACACACACACACACACACACACACACACACACGCACGTACGCTCTCACAGACTTCTGCAGAGTGCCCTCCCCCACCCTTCTCTCCCTCCCTCTCTCTCTCTCTCACTCGCACAGAACGCCGGTGGCCCCCACAATATGCCTCGCTCCATCAAGCTGCCCCGTCTCCCTTCCCCCTCCTGTCGCTGAGCCGGGCCGGGGCCGCGGGGGCAGCGGGGCGGCCGCGGGGGCCGCGGGGGCGCCATGGGGCACAGCAGAGGACCGTGCGCTGATGCGGTCGGAGTCCCGGGACGCACTCGGCCCTCCCGTGTGTATGTGTGTGTGTGTGTGGGGGGGGGGGGGTAGGTGTTTGAGCGCGCACCGCCGTGGCAGCCCCGTGCCAAATGGCAAGGTAGGCAGCCCGCAACACACTGCAGCTCCGTCCCTGTCTTGTCACACAGCTGAGGCGGAGCGAGTGCGTTGCGGGCTCACCCCTGCCACGGGGCAAATGGGGCACCTTGTAAACTGCGAATGAAACAATGATGATCATCATAATTTAAACCATGATAAAGGCTTGACATTCGTTAAATATGATGATCAACACTTGTCGTGTCGATATGTCGGTATATTAGCACATGTTAGTGACCCTAAAAAAAGAGATGATTTCGCACTGAATGATCATTACTCTTTCATTTACAGTGTATGATCTCATGCGATGCTGCAACGGCCGTGCGGTGAAAGTGTGAACTCTCCGCAAGGGACATATCGCATCCGCATCCCGCGGACAAAAAACAGAAATGGGAAATTTTTTTTTTGCCTCGTTTTGTTATTTGGACGCGTGGTTTACCCGGCAGCGGCGTTTGTCCCGCCAGACCCGTGAGCGTAATGTCTCTTCCTCGTCTGCGGCTGTCCTGCGGCCGGCCCTGCGGGTCCTGCGGGTCCTGCGGCCGGCCCTGCGGGTCCTGCGGCTGTCCTGCGGCCGGCCCTGCGGGTCCTGCGGCCGGCCCTGCGGGTCCTGCGGGTCCTGCGGCCGGCCCTGCGGGTCCTGCGGCTGTCCTGCGGCCGGCCCTGCGGGTCCTGCGGGTCCTGCGGCCGGCCCTGCGGGTCCTGCGGGTCCTGCGGCCGGCCCTGCGGGTCCTGCGGCCGGCCCTGCGGGTCCTGCGGGTCCTGCGGCCGGCTCCGGACCTGCAGGCTGTGGCGAGGTGTCGGAGCAGCGGCGGAAGGCGCCTCTGCCAGCCCCGAGCCCCCGACCCGACGTCGTGGTGTTCTCACTTTCCGTGATGATGATCCTCCTGCCCCTCTCTGTGATGTCTGAGTAGCGCTGCAACTGCACCCCCCCCCCCCCCACCACTACTACTACCATTCACTGGGGCGAGGCGGTACACCGTTCGCCGTCTAGCAGCATGAGGGAGAAAAAATAGATTAGAGGTCGAAACGAATTATTTTGCAGTTGATTCCCAGACAAGAAGTGTATTTTAGTTCTAAAAATCAAAATTTTGGTTGCGGGAACTAATTTTTAGCTGCTCCAACAAAACGTTAGCTGCTCCAATGAAGAGGAGCAAAAAGTAGAAAGTATTTGTTGCCCGCACTGAATCTCTTAGCAACTACCGTTTCGTTAGTGAAACTAACAGAGAATTCCCCCAAGAAAATTTTAGTTCTCAAATCATAAATTTACAGAGATATATTAATTTGAGACAATGTCTGAAAATTAACTCAATTAGGAAGTCCTAGTTGCGACCATTATTTTGGGTTATTATCTGCATATAGAATGGGAAAGCAATTACCATTAGTATTCTTTTCGTTGTGTGATAGGGCCGTGTTCAAAACAACAAGCATTCCGAAACCGAGCGGTCCCTCACTCATGATGCAAGTGTACACGGTTTGAAATTATGATTTGGATATTTTTTTGAAAAATTCTGTTTTGATTTGTGATGATTTTCACTTCCCCAATTTTTTCAACGTTTCCCCACTTTTTTCTGATTTTTTTTTAAAACCGTGTACAGCGTCTTTTTTTTTTTTAGTGAGGTACCCCTCGCCTGGATCGCACCACTAGTGCAGGCGCGGATCCAGGGGCGGCTCTAGGGGGAGGCGATGTACCGCTTTCTGCCTACTTTCAGGCGGATTGTAACGCGAATTGCCTACCTTTCGGGCACCCGTGCGATCGCCCCGTCCCCCCCCCCCCCCCCCTGGATCCGCGCCTGCACTAGTGCGACGACTACACGCGTTGCTGCCGGAGACACGGCTCGACACGGCACGGTCTCTTCGACAATGGCCGCGATTAGGAATCCACCTTGGCCGGGGCCGCGGAGGGCCGGACACACCGCGGCCTGTTTGATCTGCACGCACCGCGCCGCGCCGCGGGCCGCCGGGGCCGACCAGGCGATTGCGTATCCGTTCGTGAGAGAGCGCCAGCTGCGTATGTGCGTGTGTGCGTGTGTGCGTGTGTGTGTGTGCGTGCGTGTGCCCTATAAACTCTAATGAACCGAGGCTAAATAAAGACATTGAAGAACACGGTGGGTGTAGGGATCTCTTGAGTGTGAGAACGGCTAAGCACTTCCGTGTCGTGCCATGGCGGTGCCCAAAGTCATCTCTCCTGGTCAGGCGCCCCACCCACTGCAGACGGTGTCCCCCCCCCCCCCCCTACTCCCTTCCAGTGCTGTCAATAGGCTGGTGGCATTCAATCAGGTGCGAGTCAACAACGCCGCCCGGGAAATAATTGGCCGATGAGGCTGCGGGTGTGCTGTGCTGTGCTCGCCGTGGTCCTGGTGCTGCCATCAGGGAGCCCCTCGTCGGATTTTTGTGCTCGTGGCTTCCTCCCCCCCCCTCCCCCGACGGCTGCGCGCCATTTTTGACGTGCTGTTTTCGTTTAATTCCCGACGTGGGTGTTGGTAAGCCTGCGGTCCGTGAAATCTCGCAGTGCCGGCCGCACGTTCCTGTCGAGGGTTTAAGGCGTTGGGCCGAGTAGAGTAATCCCAGGGCTGCCACCTGTTACCTTTTTCACCTCTGCCTCCGTCCGGCTTTGCACGCTGTTGACGCGGCGACCAGCGGCGGCTAGCTCCCCGGACTCCACCGGGTAGGCCAGCCCGCCCAGCAGCCGTGTCGGGCGGGACTGCCTACCCTCCGGTCCGCAGGCGTCAGGGCAGCCTGCCGGGTAGGCCAGCCCGCCCAGCAGCCGTGTCGGGCGGGACTGCCTACCCTCCGGTCCGCAGGCGTCAGGGCAGCCTGCCGGGTAGGCCAGCCCGCCCAGCAGCCGTGTCGGGCGGGACTGCCTACCCTCCGGTCCGCAGGCGTCAGGGCAGCCTGCCGGGTAGGCCAGCCCGCCCAGCAGCCGTGTCGGGCGGGACTGCCTACCCTCCGGTCCGCAGGCGTCAGGGCAGCCTGCCGGGTAGGCCAGCCCGCCCAGCAGCCGTGTCGGGCGGGACTGCCTACCCTCCGGTCCGCAGGCGTCAATGGCCGGCCGGCTGTACGGTGCTGATGAAGGTCAGGTCTGGGCCCTGTCGAGGCCCTCTGGGCCGGGAGGGCTCCGGGCTGGCGATACATGGAACGGCAAAATTGAAACGCAGCAGAGCGGAGAGCTCCCCGCCCTTTGTTCTTAACTGGGCAGGAGGGGACGGAGGAGGTTCGTGATAAGGCTCCCTGTGGACTCTTGCAGCAGCAGTGGCAGCAGCGGCAGCAGTGGCAGCAGCGGTAGCAGCGGCAGCAGCGGCAGCAGCGGCAGCAGCGGCAGCAGCGGCAGCAGCGGCAGCAGCGGCAGCAGCGGCAGCAGCGGCAGCAGCGGCAGCAGCGGCAGCAGCGGCAGCAGCGGCAGCAGCGGCAGCAGCGGCAGCAGCGGCAGCAGCGGCAGCAGCGGCAGCAGCGGCAGCAGCGGCAGCAGCGGCAGCAGCGGCAGCAGCGGCAGCAGCGGCAGCAGCGGCAGCAGCGGCAGCAGCGGCAGCAGCGGCAGCAGCGGCAGCAGCGGCTGCAGCGGTGCGGAGGCCCGTATCTGGGTTGGCGATAAGAACCACCTAAGTTCCTGGGGACGACAGTCGAAACGCGGTTAAGCAGGGGGGGGGGGGGAGATCCACAGCCAGACCCAGCGCCGGTGAACTCAGGCCGACTTACATTCACGGAATGTTTCCGTTTCAATGACAGGTCGCTTTTCATGGCTGAGATTGCAAAATGAAAGTCGAGGTGGAAACGACAGCTCTGGTAATCCTGTCGACAAATGCCAGGGTAATCCGGGTGATTTCCGGCCTACATTTCCGAGAAAACGCCCCTTTTTCGACCTTTGGAAAGGGAGCAACAGCAGCCTGGTAGGTGGTAAGGGGTGGTAGGAGGGGGTGCAGCCGGATCTGGACCTACCACCTCCTCACCCGACCCCGGCCGGGCAGGTGGCAGAGAATGGATCATCACGACACAATGGCTACCAGGCGGAGAACGCATAACCCCACTACACCACACACACGCGCGCGCGCGCGCACACACACGTCCTTCCTGGCATGTGTCACAATTATCGCACACAACACACGCGCCTGTCTTGGACGCCAACCATCCCGGGGATGAGGAACGGCCTGCTCTCTCTCTCTCTCTCTCTCTCTCTCTCTCTCTCTCTCTCTCTCTCTCTCTCTCTCTCTCTCTCTCTCTCTCTCTCTCTCTCTCTCTCTCTCTCTCTCTCTCTCTCTCTCTTATTACACACCCGCACACGGTCTGCACCGCGCCGCGCCCCGGTCGCAATATAATGGCATAACTAACTTATTTTGTCTAGAACAAGTAGATCCGCACGGCAAGTTTTCCTCCGCCTTGGTCTCTGCCGCTATGCCGGCGCTTCTGCTGGACCGCGCTGCGCCACAGCATCTCGGAATGCGGGACACACTCGCATATCATCCACTCGTGCAGTATAACCCCCCTCCTCCCCCTCCTCTTCGCCTCTCTTCCTCTCTCCGGCACTTCCTTGAAAAGGAAACGGAAGGGAAAAGGACCTGTTAGTTCGCGCTACCCACATTCTCCACACACCCACCATGCACAGCGCTGGGTTAGGAGAGTTAGGGTAGGTTAGGGTGCAGCAGGTAGCGACTAAAATTTAATTCCCCCAACAAAATTTTAGTTCTCTGAACAAAAACTTGCTGCACTGTTTTCGGAATTGCAATACAGTGGTTATTGCAAAAAAAAATAAAAAAAATAGGGATACACTCCCTACTAAAGTTTCTCAATGGGGTCGTTATTGCAAAATTAGCCTGCATCGCCAAAGGTTGGCAATACAATGTATATTGCGACAGGTTTGCGATAACGGGACCAAGTACGTCTTTTGGAGAGCGTCGTATCGCTTTTCTTTGCAATAACAATTTGTCTTGCAATTTGAAATACAGTGTGCTTGTCTAACTGCTTGACAACTGATCTCTTCTTTCCGTGTGTTGTAGCCCCTGCAGCTTCTAGTTCATGTTAGTTAGTCACAGTTTGCCGTGCCGGTGCGTGACCCACACCCCCCGCGTCCTCCGCGCGGTCCAACTTATGGCGCGTCACATCGAACCCCTCCGGCGGGGCAGATGTTTTGTGGCCCTCAATTAGTCGGAGGCCTCTGCGGCACTGCAGAAGCGGCAGAGCAGCGGCAGCCAGCGGCAGCAGCGCCTCAAGTGCTCCTTCCGCCGTGTCGCCACCGTCGCCGGAAAGTCTATAAATTTCCCGTCGTCGACCTTTTCCCGCGCGGCCTGCCGGGGCGCGAATCGCGGCGTGTCAGTCGTTGTGTCAGCGGCGTCAACTCGTATGTCAGCGGCGGCAGCGGTCTGACGGCGTGGCCTCCGGGTGCCCAGCCCATCCCAGCCCCGCCGTGCTCGGTGTGTCAGGAGGTACCAGCCGGGTGATGGCTCTGTTCTTGAATCTAATCGAAAGTAATAAATACCAGTTTTCATGTTCGATGATCGAGCTCACGTCCATGACGTACCCGCGCGGACCGCGGACCGCGGCCCCCGCTGCCCCCACGGCCCCCGCTGCCCCCGCGGCCCCCGCGGCCCCCACGGCCCCCACCAGCCCGGGCTGACATTTCGGCCGGTCAGTGGAATCGCTTGCAGCAAACGACCCATCTGCACTCGAACCCGCAGACCTCGCACTCTGTAATTAGCGTCATTTTCGTTTTAATTTATGCCTCCCAAGACAACTCTTTTTGCCCCTGAGATAGCCGCGCCAAATTATCGAAGGCTTTTTATTTTCTTGCGTCAACTTGCACGCAAAATTATAGGGTTATCCGGGTGTTCTTGTGCAAACGTTTGAGGAACTCGTCTCTTCAAACTTTCGAGAAAAGTGGCGGTGGTCATAAGGGGCCATCCACATACCACGTGGCCGCATTGTGGGGAGGGGTGGGGCGTCAGCCACAACGCTCCTATATTAAATACATGGGAAGGTTAGGTTAGCCAGATCACGCGAGGGGGGGGGGTCTAAAAGTGGCCTATTTTTGGGTCACGTGGTTTATGGATGCCCCATGATCAGGAAGCCTTCCCCGGTGGTGTCTACAGCGCGCTGCACAGCCACATCGGCCCCCGGTGAGGCCCCCGGTGAGGCGGAGAGGGTCCTGTCGGGCGTGACGCTTACACCTGTGCGGACACGACGTGGAGGGGCGTCCGGGGCAGAAGAATGTCAGGCGGAGCCCGAGAGAGAGAGAGAGAGAGAAAGAGAGAGAGAGAGAAAGAGAGAGAGAGAGCGAGAGAGAGAGAGAGAGAGAGAGAGAGAGAGAGAGAGAGAGAGAGAGAGAGAGAGAGAGAGAGAGAGAGAGAGAGAGAGAGAGAGAGAGAGAGAGAGAGAGAGAGAGAGAGAGAGAGAGAGAGAGAGAGAGAGAGAGAGAGAGAGAGAGAGAGAGGGGAGAGAGAGAGAGAGAGAGAGAGAGAGAGAGAGAGAGAGAGAGAGAGAGAGAGAGAGAGAGAGAGAGGGAGAGGGAGGGGGGGGAGAGAGAGAGAGAGAGAGAGAGAGAGAGAGAGAGAGAGAGAGAGAGAGAGAGAGAGAGAGAGAGAGAGACAGAGACCGGCGGATAACGGCAGCCAAGGGGGTCAGGGTCCACCTCAGGATGCGCGTCGGTGGCGGGGGCGCCGCCAGGTATCCCCGCTCGCGCCCCAATGGGTCCAATTCGCTCTGGCCATGCATGCGCACATGCTTCAGCCGATCCAATAAACACGGCTGGCCATGGTGGTGCGGTTGTTGCTGCTGTAGTTGTTGTCCCGGACTGTGGGCGATGACGGCAGCGAAGCCATTTCCGGCCGTTTCCATATCTGCATATCCGGCCCTCCCTGCGCTGGCGCCGCTGGCCCTCCCCTTTGGTTGAACCGTTATCACAACTCGACCGAACCAGGCTCGACTCGACTCTGTGTTTTGGAAGGCCCTCGCGGGTCGTGGGTTCGAGTACCCGGCTGCAGAGGTCGTGTGGGTTTCTGACCTGCCCTGCACTTTGCCCACCCTAGAATGACACACGCTCGGACTTTCGTAAGTCTCACAGCGGCGATGCCGGGCTCGGCCAGGCCGCTCCGGTCGGGGCCGGTGACCCCCACGACCCCAGGGCCCCCGCAGCCCCCGCAGCCCCCGCAGCCCCCGGCCGCTTCGCAGATTTGTCTCGCATTACGACGCGTTCACACCTCGTGCTGCGCCGAGCCTAGCCTGACCTATCCTAGACAGGCTGACGTATCGTCCCAGCCCGTCGAGGGGGCCCCGCCTAGCCTAGCGGGGCCTAGGCCAAAACCTGCTGCGCGCTCAAGAGGAGAAAATCAATGCGACTTGTCCGCATATCCTAACCTGGTCTAGCCCAGACTAACCTAACCTGGCCTGACCCATCCCAACCTAACCTAGCCGCCTCCGGCGACGGGCGCGAACTGTTGACCTTTGGCTGCACTTGCCGTACACTCCGCCGTGTTTGAACTGCCGGCCCAGTGTGTTTCGCCATGCATGCCTGGGCCTGGGGCCGCCCTGATTGGAGGGAGGAGGAGCAGACCACACCATGTGCTCACAGTTCTCAGCAAAGTCCTGCTGAGATTGAATTTAAAAAAAAAAAAAAAAATACTCACAAACAGGAAGAAATAGGCTATTGCGTTTCCAGCGGCATGGCGCCTATGTGACCCCCTACCCCACTGCTGGCGCCACTGGCGGCAGACTGGCCTATCCGTCCTCGTCTTCCCTCCGGTTCCGTCGGCCCGGGGCTGAGGGCTGACTGTGCTCATATCTCCGCCGCCCCCGGAGCCGCAGCTGTCCCTCCTCGCCCCTCCCCCACTCCTTCACGCCGCCCCCACCGCCCCCGCCTACTCCTCCGCCGAATCGGCGAATACCAACAACAAAAAGAAGTCTCGCAGCAGACTGAATAAAATCAGACGATATTTGAACCCGCAGCCGCTCCTCTTGAACTATCGGGGCCCGGCGGCGAGAAAGAGAGCAAAGCAAAGTGGGGACGGGGGAGGATGAGGGAGGGGAATGACGGCAGAGCAAGGCGGAGAAGAACGCATTGAAATTGGAGACGGAAGAAGCAAAGTGTGAGGAGGCTGGGGGAGGGGGGGGGGTCTTGGACAAAAGGCTTTACGAATGCGACACAACACGGCGACAGCGTGACTCCTTTTCTGCCCTAACTGAGTGGTGCCGGGGCGCCGTCCGGGGCGCCGCCAGGCTAACCGCTGAATGGGGCACTTATTCTTTCGTATCGGAAATGGGTGGGCCGCCGGGGGCAGCCGGGAGCAGCCGGGGGTGTGCCACGGAGGGGATGAGAGAGGCGCGCTGCTGCCAGAAGAGTATGAGAAACTGTGCGCGGCCAGGAACTGTGCGTGACCCGGCGTATGGTCCGAGAAACGGTTCCAGTGTGGGTGTGTGCATGGGGAGAGGGTCCCTCACGACTCGAAAAAAAAAAGGAATCAATGTACTGTACACCCCTTAAAATAATCTGACAGTAAGTAAAAAAAAGGCAAAAAAGAAGTCAGAAACATGGAAGAACAAGCTCAGGGGGAAAACAGTGAAAATGAGGGAAAATCATTCTTGATAAATCAGATTTTGATTTTTAAATCCTGGTACGCGCTTGAATCACAAGTGAGCCCCCCTCCCCCCCCCCTCTGTGACTTTTTTTTGTTGTTGTCAGTCTACACTTTGAGGGACACGCTGACAGGTTAACTGACCAGCCTAACCTAACTCAACTTAACCTAACTCAACCTAAACTAACTTAACCTAACCTTGCTGGATCCTTTTTAAGCTGTTTGGTCGGCACCGCGAGATGAGACCCCGACCAACGTGTCAAACGACCCTGTCGGATTGGCGTCCCTGATTATAAACAGCCATCAAGGGAGCGAGAGAGAGAGAGAGAGAGAGAGAGAGAGAGAGAGAGAGAGAGAGAGAGAGAGAGAGAGAGAGAGAGAGAGAGAGAGAGAGAGAGACAGACAGACAGACAGACAGAAGGTGGCAGAGCCAGGAGAGATGAGAGACAGGGGCTTGACACAATGTTGGCTGGGGAGGAACAAATCCCCGCACATGTGTACTCGGGGTTCCGGACGCCAGTGCTGGCAGACAAAGCGAAGGCGGCTGGAATCGTCATATCGGAACCGTTCCGCTCCTCACCGCAAATATTTTGGGTACAGGCGAAGGGCGCAATCAATCTCCAGGCTCCCTTGATCAAACAGTCCTGAGCGGCCCCCGGCTGCGCGCGTGCCCAGCCGGGCCTGGGCCTGGTGCGGTGGTGCGGTCGGCAAGCGGTCAGCAAGTGGTCGGCAAGCGGTCAGAAAGTGGTCAGCAGGCTGGGCCAAAGGGTAGCAGGCTGACCGCTTGCTGACCGCTCGCTGACCCGCCCCATCCGTCTCTTCCGGCCCGAGACCACGCCCACCTACCTCCCCTACCGCCTTAAAAAGAGGGGGGGGGGACGCCGGAGGGATTCAAAGTTGTTGACTAACCGAGAAATTACGGCCGGCAGAGAGGACACCAGAACAGAGGCGGAGACCGAATAGGAAAGCGTTTATGGATGGTTGTGCTGCCGGCGGGTAAATCGGGGCAATTTCGGAAGCTACTATCACATTTTCACTCATTTGCCACACATTTTCATCTGAAACGCCTAGAGAGAGGTAGAGCAAAATTCTGTTTCTCTCCTTTTTTCCACCTCGGAGAAAAGTTCCCCCGCGCGTTTTCTCTCATTTTTTTTTTACCAGTCTCCTATTTAACTTGGCCGGTTGTATTCCATAACCGAGGCAGACCCTCCCCTCTACTTCCCCTTCCCTTCCTCCCCCAAAGAGATCTCTGGCGGCGGAGAGGGACTTAATTATGCCCTGTCTACTTGCGCGCGGGTGCGGGGGTGAGGGTCTGGGCGCCGATGGCGGCGGCACGGCAAAGAACACCGTCTTCAAGGACGAGCCGTGCACCTTGGCGGCGTGGCCGGCTGCGGTGGCGGCCCACGGGGGCTTCCTTCCCACGTGGGCACGGCGTCGTCGACCTCGCGGGGGACCGGCTCCGGCCCCAGCCTCCGGACCCGAACGCGGCCGCCGCGGCATACCCGGAGCGCCCGGAGCCCGCCGGAGAGGAGCGCAGATAAATATTGCTCACTTTACCGCTGGTACTGGAGTAATGAGCACCAGGCCTCGGCCGGTGTGCGGCAAAGGGGAGAAAGAGAAAGACAGAGAGAGAGAGAGAGAGAGAGAGAGAGAGAGAGAGAGAGAGAGAGAGAGAGAGAGAGAGAGAGAGAGAGAGAGAGAGAGAGAGAGAGAGAGAGAGAGAGAGAGAGAGAGAGAGAGAGAGGGGGGGGGAGACGTGAACATGACGCGTCAAACCGGCCTTCACTGGCGTCGGATGGGAGGCCTACCTCCGAGGCGCGCCTCAGGTGGGGAGTCGAGGCAAGGACCGCGCAGCCACGGCGGGGATATAACTTTTTTTTCGGCTTGATTGTTTTTCAATGTTCACTGTATTTTTTGAAAAGTGGTCCCCAGTAACACGGCGCAAAAACGGAACCTAAGACGGTGCTGTTGTGTTGCTCAGGTGCTCCTGGTCGGACTCGCCTCGAGCCAGGATGGCGTCTTCTTGGACGGGGACGCCGACGGGGACAATGACGTGCTCCTGGACGGCGCGGCGGCCGACGCGGACACAGCCGAGGCGGCGCACTTCGGCGAGCGCACGGCACCGCGCACCCGCCGGCTGCGGCTAGACACGGGGCCCGCCCCGGACGAGGAGGCCGTCAGCACCACCACCACCACCACCACCACCACGGTGTCGCCGAGGACGCTGATCCGCGTGCGCGCCGGCCCGAGCGGCGCCGGCGGTGACCGCCGGCGTGGCGGCGGACGCGGCAACGCCGTCGCCACCGTCCGGGTGAGCAGCGCCGACGACGAGGCCCTGCAGATCCTGGAGTCGGGCGACATCCGCTCGCTGCGGCAGCGCCAGGCCGAGCTCCGCGACGCGGGCCGGGAGCTGCAGGACCTGCACGACCACACGCACATCACCCGCCTGGACGTGGACTGCTCCAGCGCCGGCATCGGCGTCACCCTCGAGTTCGAGCAGGACTTCAACGGCGTCGTCTACAGCAAGGGCCACTCGGACGACCCCAACTGCCGGTGAGCCAGCGGATCTGCTCCGTGCCACTTGTTGCTTATTTACAGTCGTGAAGTTTTGCAGGTTGGGGTTGCCTACCGAGCTTCCTGTGGGTATCCCAACCCGACCCCCGCTGCCCACCGCGCCACTGCCACGCTCACACTCACGCGGATACCCCCCCCCCCCCCCCCTTTCAGAGACGCTGCGTGGATGACGGCCGGCGGCCGGCTCCCAGCGGAGGCTGCCCGCTGTCAGCGCTACCCCCTACCCCTGCCCCCGAGGCGGCCCTTTAACTACTTGGTGGGGGACGGCAGGACTCGGAACTAGACACGCTCCCCTAATGAACGGTGCGGTACGACGTGAAGCTGGGAGGCCGGCCAGCGGGACCGTGCTGAAGGCCACGGGGGCCTGGGGCCGGGGGTGGCGACGCAGGGGTGGAGGTCGACGCCTGGCTCTCTTTGCATCCCTTTCCCCGACTGCTTAATTTGCCGGGCGTCGGCACTGCGTCAACACCCCCGCCGGCCCCGGCCCCCGGCCGCCGTCGACGCTGCCCTCTGTCTGCCAGCACGTCTGCGGCGCTGGTGCCACGCCCCCTACCCCCGCAGATACCCGCGCACCCACCCGCGCCCGCCTCGGCTCGGAACGTCCCCAGCAGGGCACTGACAGGGACAGGGCGGTGGGCGCCTGTGGGCGCGCAGCAGACAGCGCGTCACCTCACTGCACGTCCCCGTCAGCCCCAGCGGCCACGGCAGCGGACGCGGTCGCGGGGGTCAAACGTGTGCGGCACAGGGGTCGGAGGCCTCCCACCGGGGCCGGGGAGGGGGAGGGCGGAGGGGTGCCCAGGGGAGGCTACGTCTAATTGACTGCATGGCTGCTTGTGTGCCTCCCGGTCTGTTCGGAATGAGACCCCCTCCACCGACCAGCGCCCTCTCGCGGGACTTTCCCCGCCCCCTCCCCTTTATCTCTCTTTCTCTCATCCCCCACATCCTCTCCGTCTGTCCCCTTCTGCACAACCAATAACGAGAGTGCCGGCCTCTTCTCTTGGCCCGTCGTTCTGCCTGCCCCCGCCACCGCTCCCGCGCCAACCGTTACCGCAGTACACCTGCCACTGGACTGACACACTGCCGAACACCAGGACCGGGGTACCGGGGCGGACGTCAGATCGGGGGTGCATTTAGCGGCGCACATCTCCCCCGTGCAGCGTACCTTCCGCATTCTTGACGGAGTCGTTGGCGGCGACGGCGTCCCGGAGCCCCGCTTGTTTCCAAGCCGGCCCCTCCGCCCGCGCACCTGTACTGTTCTGCATGGACGCAGGTGCTTCATATTGTACCCGGCTCCGGGCCGTCCAGGCGAACGGCCTGAAGCACCTCCCATTATGCAGCGCTGAATCGGCTTACGTCTTCGGGGTTCATTGGCGGCAAATTGGTTCCCTGGCGGATGGACCATGTCCCGCGGGCGCGACGGCCGCGTCTTGATAGCGTTCCCAGAGCCCCCCCCCCCCCCCCCCCTGCCCCCTCTCACTCCACCCCGCCGCCGAGGGGGAGGGTCATGCCCCGTCGCCGGGCAGGACTGGGTTCTATCGCGCCAATCCTTGTCCCTTTGAACTGCCACAGGCATTCCCGACGAGGCTCCCCAGCGGAACGCGTCGGAGGATGAAAAATAAAGCCTCCGCAGCGGGCAACAAATCAGTCCTCCAGCTGCGCTGTTTCGTCCCGTTCGCAGGTTCGTGCTGCCGGGGTCCGGGCGGCGCTCCTTCCAGTTCGCCGTGCCGCTCCGGGGCTGCGGGTCCCGGCCCAGCTCCTCAGGCTGCAGCCAGCCCGGGTCCGGCTGCGGCGGCCGCATCGAGAACGTGCTCATCATCCAGACGGATGACACCGTGCAGGTGCGTCAGATGCCAGCTCGAGAGAGGTCTCGAGGTGCTCGAGACTTCTTCTGTTTTTCTGTTGTTGTTTTTTAAATTTTTTATTGTGATTTTCTTAAGTGTTCATTTTACCGTCGTCTCTTTTCTTTGGTTTTATCATGAGCGTGACCATTGTGCGTTTCACAGGAAATATGGGACGTGGCCCGCAAGGTGTCGTGCGCGGCGCCGGACGCCAACGAGAAGACGATCGCCTTCAAGCCGTTCGTCGTGGACATGCTGGAGGTGGTGTCGGTGCCCGTCTCCAGCGGCTCCGTCGACTGCTGGATGGACATCCGCCGGGGCAACTTCCCCAACGTGAGTCTTCCAGATAGCATCACCAGAGTCGTGATCATGGCACAAATTTGGTGTGTTTCAAAATCTTGCCGTTTCTTTCACACGACGGGGGAAAAATATAAGTGGTTGCAACTATTATTTTTTTGTTTCCAGACAGCAGTAAATATTGGTTCTGAAAACTAAAATTTGGGTGGGGGAACTGTCTTTTGATAGCACCAACGAAAAATTTGTTGCCGTGTGGAAAAATTAGTTGGTGCAACAAAAAAGTTCGTTGCATAAGCGAAAAGCAGAAAAAAAAAAATTAGTGCCCGCAACGTATACCTCTTTGCTGGTACAACAAAAGAGTAGGTCCCTCAACCAAATTTGAATCTCAAAACCTAAATTTACTGCTCGTCTGAAAATCAACTAAAAGAGATCAGCTGCGACCACTAGTCTTCTTTTCTGCGTGCAAGATTTGAGACAGGTGTTAGAATCATAGCTTGGACACACGATTTCAAAAATTGGGTCGCATGACCTTTTCTGGTAGAAGATGAGAAAGTGAGTTATTGCCTGCTGTGCCTGACGTGCCCCACGTCCACGCCCTGCCCGCAGACGCAGCCCCTGGAGGACGTCATCAAGATCGGGGAGCCGCTCACCATCCTCGTGTACCTGCGCGCCCCGGAGCAGCAGTTCGACGTGCGGGTGCGGGACTGCTGGGCCTACGACCAGGAGGACTACGAGGCCGCGGACACGCACAAGCTGCAGCTCACGGACAGTGAGGGCTGCCCGAGGTAGGAGAGAAGACTAGCGGGGTCTCGGGGCATGGGGGCGAAAGGGGGGGGGGGGCAGAGTGGACACAGCACGGCGCGACGTGTCTGCAGGAGGCGGAATGTAGCTCGGAGAAAAATGATTATAGTGGTCGCAACTAAATTAATAATAAAAAATAAATTTCAGTTTCCCCAAGCAAATTTTAGTTCTCAATATTTACTGCTTGCCTGGAAATCAACTAAAAAATTAGTTGCGACCAGTAATCTTTATTCTCCGTGAGGCCACCCGCCCTGCCCTGTCCCCGCTGCACCAAAGAGGGAGCGCTAACTCCTGTCTTACCTGAGCAGGAAAAAGAAGCTGATTGACGACTGGCGGAAGACGACGCAGACCGGTGACTCAGGGGCGACCCTGATCGCCTACAACAGCCTCAAGGCCTTCAAGTTCCCCGACAAGGTCCAGGTGTTCCTCACCTGCAATATCGAGGTGGGTTGTTGTCGCGCCCCGTGTAGTGAAGGCAGCGAGTCACTACCCCGCCTGCTCAAGAGAAATAGAGGTTTCCAACGAGGCTCAGAAGCGGAAGCTGAAAAACAAAAACACTCCCAGCCGGGAAGCTCTCGAGAGCAAGTATGAGAAATTTCGATGCGGAAGGGCGGCGCCAAATACGGCAGACAACCTCCAAATTCACTCGCCATTCAAGTTTATCATACCTTCCCCCCGGAGTTTCTAGTCTAGAAGTGTTAATGTTCTTCAATTTCTGTTTGGAAACCTCTATACATTTGAGTCTGATCTACGCGCAGGTCTGCAACGGACAGTGCGTCGGGCGCTGCGGAGGGGCGTCCACAGGCCCCCCGCCCATCCCCGGGACAATGCCGCCGCCGACCACGACGAGAAAATCCGTCACCACGACTCCGGTATCTCCCAACTGTTACCCCGGCAGCCTGGATCCTCGGTGTACCTCGAGGCCAAACTGTTACCCCGGCAGCCCGGATCCTCGGTGTACCTCGAGGCCAAACTGTTACCCCGGCAGCCCGGACCCTCAGTGTCCTCAGCCAGAGCCCTCGACAACCTCAAGGCCAAACTGTTACCCCGGCAGCCCGGACCCTCAGTGTCCTCAGCCGCAGCCTTCAACAACCTCGAGGCCAAACTGTTACCCCGGCAGACCAGATCCTCGGTGTCCACAGCCACAGCCCACGACAACCCCGAGTCCGAACTGTTACCCCGGCAGCCCAGATCCTCGGTGTCCACAGCCACAGCCCACGACAACCCCGAGTCCGAACTGTTACCCCGGCAGCCCAGATCCTCGCTGTCCTCAGCCACCGGTGACGCCGCCGCCGAAGCCGAACTGCTTCCCAGGAAATGACGACCCCCGATGTCCGAGAACGTCCACCACGGGGCCGGGGTACCTTCCGCCCGTAACAACAACTGGGCCTCAGTGCTACCCCGGCAGCCCAGATCCTCGGTGTCCTCAGCCCCAGCCGACGACTAAGCTGCCTCCAGATTGTTTCCCCGGGAGCCTGGACCCGAGGTGCTCTCGTGTCTCCACTACAAGTCGACCGCCGCCGGACGGACCGCTAAACTGTTATCCTGGTAACAGAGACCCCCGCTGTCCGCCGTCACCACCGCCGCCAACAACCCCGCCGCCAAGCCTTCCCCCACTTAACTGCTATCCAGGTGCGCTAATAACTAATTTGTTTAACATTATGTAAATTTGGAGCTTGTGTTTTGGGTGAATATTTGGGAGACTATTCCGTCTGACACAGGCAACCGGGATCCGCGGTGCCCTCCCCCACCGGTGACGCCGCCGCCGAAGCCGAACTGCTTCCCAGGAAATGACGACCCCCGATGTCCGAGAACATCCACCACGGGGCCGGGGTACCTTCCGCCCGTAACAACAACTGGACCTCAGTGCTACCCCGGCAGTCCAGACCCTCGGTGTCCTCAGCCGCAGCCCACGACTACCTCGAGGCCAAACTGTTACCCCGGCAGCCCGAACCCTCTGTGTCCTCAGCAGCAGCCCACGACTACCTCGAGACCAAACTGTTACCCCGGCAGCCCGAACCCTCGGTGTCCTCAGCAGCAGCCCACGACTACCTCGAGGCCAAACTGTTACCCCGGCAGCCCGAACCCTCTGTGTCCTCAGCCACAGCCCACGACAACCTCGAGGCCGAACTGTTACACTGGCAGCCCGGACCCTCGGTGTCCTCAGCCCCAGCCGACGACTAAGCTGCCTCCAGATTGTTTCCCCGGGAGCCTGGACCCGAGGTGCTCTCGTGTCTCCACTACAAGTCGACCGCCGACGGACGGACTGCTAAACTGTTATCCTGGTAACAGAGACCCCCGCTGTCCGCCGTCACCACCGCCGCCAACAACCCCGCCGCCAAGCCTTCCCCCACTTAACTGCTATCCAGGTGCGCTAATAACTAATTTGTTTAACATTATGTAAATTTGGAGCTTGTGTTTTGGGTGAATATTTGGGAGACTATTCCGTCTGACACAGGCAACCGGGATCCGCGGTGCCCTCCCCCACCGGTGACGCCGCCGCCGAAGCCGAACTGCTTCCCAGGAAATGACGACCCCCGATGTCCGAGAACGTCCACCACGGGGCCGGGGTACCTTCCGCCCGTAACAACAACTCAGTGCTACCCCGGCAGTCCAGACCCTCGGTGTCCTCAGCCGCAGCCCACGACTACCTCGAGGCCAAACTGTTACCCCGGCAGCCCGAACCCTCGGTGTCCTCAGCCGCAGCCCACGACTACCTCGAGGCCAAACTGTTACTCCGGCAGCCCGGACCCTCGCTGCCCACAGCCGCCCCCGACAACACCAGCGTGTTACTACGGCTCCACCGATCCCCGCTGCACTTCGACGCCGCAGACAACGACCCAAGCTCCATGCTACCTTGGCAGCCCGAACCCAAGGTTAGTGTTAATATGGCGAGAGGTAAATGTTTCTGACGAGAAGGATGTTTGACCGGATATAAGTTAGTTTGTTCGTGATATTGACACACGTCGCGGTTTGTTCCGTACTTAATAGGCAGCACGTTGTTGCAGATGTGCGGGGCTTCGAACGACAACGAACGGGCCCACCTACTTGCCGCCAGAGCCGACAACCCCGCCGAGGGCGAACTGTTACCCCGGCAGTCCCGACCCTAGATGTCCTCAGCCACCGCCCTCGACAACATCAAGGCCAAACTGTTACCCCGGCAGCCCGAACCCTCGGTGTCCTCAGCAGCAGCCCACGACTCCCTCGAGGCCAAACTGTTACCCCGGCAGCCCGAACCCTCGGTGTCCTCAGCAGCAGCCCACGACTACCTCGAGGCCAAACTGTTACCCCGGCAGCCCGAACCCTCGGTGTCCTCAGCAGCAGCCCACGACTACCTCAAGGCCAAACTGTTACTCCGGCAGCCCGGACCCTCGGTGTCCTCAGCCGCAGCCCACGACTACCTCGAGGCCAAACTGTTACCCCGACAGCCCGGACCCTCGCTGTCCTCAGCAGCAGCCCACGACTACCTCAAGGCCAAACTGTTACCCCGGCAGCCCGGACCCTCGGTGTCCTCAGCCGCAGCCCACGACTACCTCGAGGCCAAACTGTTACCCCGGCAGCCTGGACCCTCGCTGCCCACAGCCGCCCCCGACAACACCAGCGTGTTACTACGGCTCCACCGATCCCCGCTGCACTTCGACGCCGCAGACAACGACCCAAGCTCCATGCTACCTTGGCAGCACGAACCAATATGGCGAGAGGTAAATGTTTCTGACGAGAAGGATGATTGACCGGATATAAGTTAGTTTGTTCGTGATATTGACACAGCCTTCCAGTCTTACCGCACATGGCGCCTGGGGGTAGGCAGTTTCAACTTCGGCGTCCACGCGTGCCGGGCGGGCTGGTCTACCCTGTCATTCGCAGGCGTTCGACGTCGCGGTTTGTTCCGTACTTAATAGGCAGCACGTTGTTGCAGATGTCTGGAGCTTCGAACGACAACAAACGGGCCCACCTACTTGCCGCCAGAGCCGACAACCCCGCCGAGGGCGAACTGTTACCCCGGCAGTCCCGACCCTAGATGTCCTCAGCCACCGCCCTCGACAACATCAAGGCCAAACTGTTACCCCGGCACCCCGGACCCTCGGTGTCCTCAGCAGCAGCCCACGACTACCTCGAGGCCAAACTGTTACCCCGGCAGCCCGGACCCTCGGTGTCCTCAGCAGCAGCCCACGACTACCTCGAAGCCAAACTGTTACCCCGGCAGCCCGGACCCTCGGTGTCCTCAGCCGCAGCCCACGCGACCAAGCCCGCCACCAACAACGCCTGCACCCTGCTACCCAGGAAGTCCAGACCCCAGGTAAATACTGCGTATCGATGCGATGAACTAAGAGAGTCTGCCCAGAACTCTTAATTTTGTGGTGAGCTGAAAATAGTGAACGACCTTTGCTTAGGTATGAAACGCACTGCCTGATTGGTGTTTTAACTTTATTCGTGTTTGCAGGTGCACGCAACCTCGACCATCCACCAGTGGCCCCATGTACCTGCCACCGGAGCCCACGACGTCAAGGCCAACTTGCTATCCCGGCAGTAATGACCCACGATGCACGACTTCACAGCCAACCACACCAACCACCCCTACCAGGCCAAACTGCTACCCGGGAAGCCCAGACCCTCGCTGCCCGAGGCCCCCGCCGACCACCACTCCGGCACCTCTGAACTGCTATCCTGGAAGCCAGGACTCCCGCTGTACGACACCACCACCAACGACATCCAGGCCAAACTGCTATCCTGGAAGCCCGGACCCGCGCTGCCCGAGGCCCCCGCCGACCACCACTCCGGCACCTCTGAACTGCTATCCTGGAAGCCAGGACCCCCGCTGTACGACACCACCACCATCGACATCCAGGCCAAACTGCTATCCTGGAAGCCCGGACCCGCGCTGCCCGAGGCCCCCGCCGACCACCACTCCGGCACCTCTGAACTGCTATCCTGGAAGCCAGGACCCCCGCTGTACGACACCACCACCAACGACATCCAGGCCAAACTGCTATCCTGGAAGCCCGGACCCGCGCTGCCCGAGGCCCCCGCCGACCACCACTCCGGCACCTCTGAACTGCTATCCTGGAAGCCAGGACTCCCGCTGCACGACACCACCACCAACGACATCCAGGCCAAACTGCTATCCTGGAAGCCCGGACCCGCGCTGCCCGAGGCCCCCGCCGACCACCACTCCGGCACCTCTGAACTGCTATCCTGGAAGCCAGGACCCCCGCTGTACGACACCACCACCAACGACATCCAGGCCAAACTGCTATCCTGGAAGCCCGGACCCGCGCTGCCCGAGGCCCCCGCCGACCACCACTCCGGCACCTCTGAACTGCTATCCTGGAAGCCAGGACCCCCGCTGTACGACACCACCACCAACGACATCCAGGCCAAACTGCTATCCTGGAAGCCCGGACCCGCGCTGCCCGAGGCCCCCGCCGACCACTACTCCGGCACCTCTGAACTGCTATCCTGGAAGCCAGGACCCCCGCTGTACGACACCACCACCAACGACATCCAGGCCAAACTGCTATCCTGGAAGCCCTGACCCTCGCTGCCCAAGGCCCCCCCGACTACCACTCCCGCACCCCGATCTTGCTATCCCGGTAGCCCCGACCCCAGGTAAGAATCTGCGATATACGTAATGGCTGCAGGCTCCTTTGAACATGTTTCTTATTTCTAAATGGCACGTTCACAGGTGTCCTCAAGAGCGGCCGACGACAAATGGCCCGACCTACCTGCCCCCGGAACCGCCACCGACAAGGCCAAACTGCTACCCGGGAAGCCGCGATCCCAGGTGCCCGACGCAACCGCCACCGACAACATCCAGGCCCAACTGCTACCCCGGAAGCCCGGACCCCCGCTGTCAGTCACCACTGCCAACGCCGCGACCAGCTCCTACCACGACTCCTCGTCCAAGCTGTTACCCAGGAAGCCCAGATCCTCGGTGCTCCAGGCCTCCAACGCCCTCCACGACCAGGACGCCGCCTACTTACCTCCCGCCGTCTCCCACTACAACCCGTCTCAACTGCTACCCGGGAAGCACTGATCCAAGATGTCCGACACAGCCGCCACCGACCACCCAAAGGCCACCGTGCTATCCAGGCAGTCCGGACCCCCGCTGCCCTACGACGCCCCCCACAACATCCAGGCCCAACTGCTACCCGGGCAGCCCGGACCCCCGGTGCCGCAGGCCGCCAGCGTCCACAACCCCTGTGCCACCGACAACGCCCGCGTGCTACTATGGCTCCACGGACCCACGCTGTGCACCGAGGCTGACTCCGACCACTCCAGCACCCTGCTATCCTGGCAGTCCCAATCCTAGGTTTGTTTTCTTTTTTCTTTTTCACTGAAATATTTTGTTTTCTGTGCTACTGTTTTGACTACAACTTTCTTCTCTTGTCAGGTGTTCGGGACCTCGGACAACGACGCAAGGCCCTACATACTTGCCACCGGAGCCCACCAGGCCGTCCTGCTACGCGGGGAGCACGGACCCGAGGTGTCAGAGGGTGACATCCCCGAGACCGACTCCCACACTCCCACCGACGGTACCGACCACGTCCAGGCCAAGCTGCTACCCCGGCAGCCCAGACCCCCGCTGTCAGACCCGTCCGCCGCCACCGCCGCCAACCACCCCCAGGCCGGCGACGACGGACCCATCAAGCTGCTATCCAGGCAGCCCTGATCCCAGGTGAGCGAGCACCGCGCCGGAACGGGAGCAGGGAGAAGTGGCCGCGCCTTGCCTCCAACTTGGTACTAGTAACTTGTGTGCCTTTCAGATGCCCGCGGCCGCCCCAACAGCCGGCGACCCGGGAGCCCTCCACCTACCTGCCGCCGTCGCCGACGCAGCCGGCGTGTTACCCGGGAAGCACGGACCCGAGGTGCCGCCAGCCCACCCCCACCCGGCCACCCGCGCCGACGACTACGTCTGAACCCCAATGCTACCCGGGATCCAGCGACCCCCGCTGTCCGCGCCCTACGCCGCCACCTACCCCAACCAGCCCCCGGTGCTACCCCGGCAGCCCGGACCCCCGGTGCCCTCGGCCGCCACCTACCCCAACCAGCCCCCGGTGCTACCCCGGCAGCCCGGACCCCCGGTGCCCTCGGCCGCCACCACCCACAACGCCGGCCGCCCCTGCCTGTTACCCGGGCAGCCCGGACCCGCGCTGTCTGAGGCCGCCAGCGCCAACGTCCACCAGAGCACCGTCCACCTATCTCCCCCCGGCGCCCACAACTACCACAGCTTTGAGATGTTACCTGGGATCAAATGACCCCCGTTGTCCTCAACCCACCCCACCCCCAACCTCTCCTCCCCGGCCGTGTTACCCCGGCAGCCCCGACCCTCGCTGCCCACGTCCTATAACGCCTTCGACAACCAGGACGCCGCCGACCTACCTGCCTCCTTCCCCGACGACTGTGAGGACAACGACGGTGCCGCGCTGTTACCCAGGGTCCCCTGACCCGCAGTGCGGCCCGGCCACCACGTCTGCGCCCCAGTGCTACCCGGGGTCGTCCGACCCCCGCTGCCCCCGGCCAACCGATCCCCAGTGCTATCCCGGCAGCCCGGACCCCAGGTGCCCACCCCCGCAGACCACACGCGCTCCGCTGCCCACGACCCCGTCGTCGTGCTACCCCGGGTCCCCCGACCCCCGCTGCCCGCAGCCGGCCTCCAGGCTGCCGCCCATGCCGTACCTACCCCCGTTCCCTGACCCCAGCCCCGGCCCCGCCCCCACCCCCAGCTCCCAGGTCCGGGTGACGACGGTGGCCCCCCCGCCCGCGGCCACCCCCTTCGTGTGCACGTGCAACGGTCAGACGGTGCGTCCCGACGTGTTCCCGCTCTGCTTCCCCGGCTCCACTGATCCCCGCTGCGGCAGCGGCAGCGGTAACGCCGTAGGCGGCGTGCTCGTCACCTGCTACCCCGGCAGCACCGACCCCCGCTGCCCGCCGGTGCCGCCGGGCCTCGCGTCCTACCTGCCGCCGCCCAACTGCTTCCCGGGCTCCACGGACACGCGCTGCAAGACCTTCGTGGAGGGCATCGGCCAGCCCGCGGCCCAGGGCAGCGCCCCCGTGCCCCACTACCACGTCCTCGTGCCGGCTGGTAAGTGGCGAACATGGTGTGGATGTACATGTACTGCCCCGCCCAGATCCGCGTGAAAAAAGGACAGTTACCATGCCAGTTTGTTTTGATTATTTTTTTCCGCAGACTTTTCCAGTCCCGGGCACCAGCAGCAGCAGCAGCAGCAGCAGCAGCAGCAGCAGTATCGAGTGAGGAGGGAGGCCGGCGTGGCTTACCCTACCCACACCAGGAGGGTGGTCCGCCACGCCGACGAGCAGCCCGAGCAGGAAGTCGTCTCGCTGCGGCTCGGCGTTCGCGGCCTCCGCGTGCAGCAGCAGCAGCAGCAGCAGCAGCAGCAGCAGCCCGTCCACCACCGCGTTCGGCGCGCCGCTGCAACCGTCTCCGAGACCGCCACGGGGGCCGCCGCCGGCCACCCCACCTCCCCGATGACCGCCACCAGCGCCGGCCTGCTCCTGGGCGTCGTGTCGGCGGCGGTCCTTCTGGGCGCGCTCGCGTGGGCCTGGCGGAGGCCGCGCGGCCGCGAAGACGGCGGGAGCCCGCTGGTCATGTGAGCGTCGCAGCTGCCGCCGCCCCAGAGCCTCCGCAGTGCTGCGGCTGACCGTGTGCAGCCTGCTGGCAGCCTGCTGGCAGCCTGCTGGCAGCCTGCTGGCAGCCTGCTGGCAGCCTGCTGGCAGCCTGCTGGCAGCCTGCTGGCAGCCTGCTGGCAGCCTGCTGGCAGCCTGCTGGCAGCCTGCTGGCAGCCTGCTGGCAGCCTGCTGGCAGCCTGCTGGCAGCCTGCTGGCAGCCTGCTGGCAGCCTGCTGGCAGCCTGCTGGCAGCCTGCTGGCAGCCTGCTGGCAGCCTGCTGGCAGCCTGCTGGCAGCCTGCTGGCAGCCTGCTGGCAGCCTGCTGGCAGCCTGCTGGCAGCCTGCTGGCAGCCTGCTGGCAGCCTGCTGGCAGCCTGCGTGCCGTTCCCATCCCTTTCCCTCCCGCCGGCAGCCGCATAGTCCAAATGTTCTGCTTATGGGGGCGGAAAGTGGCGAGCGAGCGAGGAGGGCACGCGACACGCACGCGCCCGGCTGCACGCTTCCGCAGAC
Organism: Odontothrips loti; assembly: GCA_038380765.1. Classification (NCBI taxonomy): domain Eukaryota; kingdom Metazoa; phylum Arthropoda; class Insecta; order Thysanoptera; family Thripidae; genus Odontothrips; species Odontothrips loti. The sequence continues at coordinate 6,133,943 of CM076257.1, read as the reverse complement.
AGACTGCTGCCACATCGTCATTCGTCTTCCCGCGGGAGCTCGACTCTCGCCCGCCCCGAGCTGTTTAAATAAAAAGGAAGGGAACAAGGACTCGGTGGGGAGTGGCTCGTCCTGGGCTCGTCCCCCCGCACCCGCTGCTGCTCCGTGGGGCCCCGCTGCCACCGCTGCTGCCGCTGCTGCCGCTGCGCTGCGGGTCCCGAGCTCGCGTTAGCGCAGCTCGAGGCACTTCGCCGCCCCGGAGCCGGGCCGAGCTGAGCTGGCTCGAGTTACTCTCCGCGTTTCTACGTGTGTGGCAAGCCGAACGCATTTCTTAACTAGTTTCGCTGTTGGTTGGTGGAGGGGGTTCCGTTCGTCCTTGTTTTATCCGTCTCTGTCGCACTCGAGCATCACTCTGCCACACGCTGTACAAACGCGTCATGTCATCTCATATGTACGCATACTTCTTCACTTCACTCTCTCTGTCCGTCTCCTTGTTTTTGTATACTTTGTTTCTATTTATTTGTACAGATTAGCGGCGAGGTCGTTTTGTGCCATGCAGGTGGGAATGACGGGAAACGTTTTTGTGATAAAACAAATGCTCGGCATTTAGCGTAGGCAGATTAAAAATTTGTGTGTATGTGCTCAATTGGATGTAAAATAAATAGAGATGATTTTTGTATCTTTGTAACTGGTTCGGCTGTGATTTGTTTCCCATGAAAACGCAACACATTGAACAACACAAGTTCAAACCGAGTGCAAAAAATCAGATTTTTTATTCGAATTAAAATACAACGAAATGTTATCGGTACATGATTTATCACAATGACACACGGTGCTTTCACTCACATCAACACACGCTCACAAATGATTTTGTTCCTCCGTTTTTACAACGTAGAAGATGAAAGTTATTTTACTTGTTGACAATGCTCTTGAACCACTCGCCGAAATACTTGGCGCCAGCGCCGTTGCTCTTCTCGTAGTCGGTGAGGGAGGCCTTGCAGTCGGCCAGCCACCGGCTCACGTTCGGGTACGGGGACAGGTCCACGCCGACGGCCTCGATGGTGGACACGCTGGCCACCAGGCTGTGGTCCGCGATGGTCAGGTTGTCGCCGACGGCGTACTTGGAGCCCGCCAGGAAGCCGTCAAGGAAACCCAGGGCCTCGTCCAGCTTCTTAACCTTCTCTGCGTCCTTGGGGGCGCCAGCGAACATCATGGGGTACTGAAAGGAGCGACCAGGGAGAGACACATTAGTCTCCAGCACAATGGATTACCATTGCAAGCTACAGAGCGTCAGAGGGTGGAGAAGCGGAGAAGAGAAAGAAAGACTCACGTAGACGTCGCCGAAGCGCTGGTAGAGGGTGCCCATGTCGAAGTACAGGCGCTGGTTGACGACCGCCCGCTTGGCGGGGTCCTTGGGGTACAGGGAGTCGGACTTGCCGTACTTGTCAGCCAGGTACTGCTGGATGGCGCGGCTGTAAGACACGTAACAGGTGGGCGTGAGTCAGAGAGCGAGCGCGGACATGCGAACTACGTGTGGGGCTGTCCATCTATGACGTGCGGCTGAGATGTCTGCGAAAGCGTTGGGGAGCATTCCGGGAGATGCCCCGCCCCACCCCGCGCATCTCCATCCACAAAAACACAAAGTAAACACATTACTTCGTGTCTACAGTCTATATCCGTGCGCTGCGCTCGATGCGCAACTGGCGATACGCCGCGTCCCGACTCCGGGAGTGTTGACGGTCGACCGGTGCGCGGGGTATTTGCACAGCGCAGCGAGGGGTATCTCCCGGGGAGCTGTTGCTGTTGCAGACGTCTCAGCCGCCACGGAGACAGTGTTATGTCGTTAATGGACGAACCATCGCGGCAGACATTGCAATGCAATGGGACCCCCGCCAGCGCATGGCCCGCGTTAGCCAGCGGGCCGGCCTGCCAGCACCGCCCCGCGCCCCGCCCCGAAGACCGGATAGACAGACTAGAGCCCTCCTAGACTAGGACTAGTGTCTCCGCTGCTTCTTACCTTTCCCACAGGGAGAACCCGTTGTCGTCGAGGGTCGGGATAGTGTGCTGTGGGTTGATCTGGAGCAACAAAAAATAAAAAAAGTCAATCAGATTTTAGATGAGGTAAGTTTTGAGCCACGTACAAAAGGCTCGAGGACATGGCCCTCCGTTTTCTGGTCCAAGACGTTGTTAGGTTGGCAAACTGTGGCCTCTCGGTGGACTCACGCTCAGCTCACCTTGAGGAACTCGGGGGTGAGGTGCTCGCCCTTCATCAGGTCGGTGTTCTTGAGGTTGAGCTCCACGCCGAGCGCCGCCGCCGTCAGCAGGACGCCGCGGCAGGGGGCGGAGCCGGGCAGGTAGTACAGGTCGATGGGCATCTGCGGCACGCAAAGGAAAAACCATTTCCATCTTTTATTCGCTCCGCAGCCGTAAAAATTAAGATGTTTATTGTTTTAGAGCGTCGCGTGTGGCCAGGCTGTCCGCTGTCCCCTGTCCTGTTCCCCTCCAGAGCCATAACAGCCGACCGGCCCCAACAGGAGGGACCGTCCGTGGGGGCATTCCAGCGAATCTATCAAACTGGAGACACGCAAAGGAAGAAATATTTCACCGAAATATTGAAGAAAACTATCAATAAAAAAAAATCGGGGGGGGGGGGGGGGAATCAATGAAAAGTTGAACCTTCAGACAGGTCTCGACCGTGTGTCCATCGACAAAAAATATTTCACGGAGGGAAATAAAAGTCACAAAAAAGTTCAGTCTTTTTATTTGGCTGTTGAAAAATGACATCTTTACATCGAGCCCTGAACCAGGAGGTTCTCCTGTCCCTGTCCTCCCGCAGATTCCGTGCGATTCTACGTCACTTCCTTTTCAGGGTCCACCGGCACGGAATACCCTATCACGCCGCGGCGCGGCTCATCAGACCTATCTTCTGCAACAGGCGCGGCGGAATGTCGTTGGAAGGAGGGGGGGGGGCACAGTTCACATTGCATGCTACATTTATTTCAAACGTGGGCGTGCGGTCTGTCACGACTAGATGGGGGTATGGAATGCGGTGGCGGCGGCAGTGGCCTCCGTCCACCTCCGTCCCACCTGCCGCTGCCGCTGCCGGTACTAGTGCAGTCGTTGGCCGCTGCGGCCGCAGGAGCCGCGGGCAGCACAGGCTCGCCATTGTGGCGCGGCGTTCTTCCAGCGCGGCCGCCCGGCCCGTCCAAGGTCACTTCACCTCACCTCTCCACGCACCTCTCCCTTCCCTCTGCCTCCCACTTATCAGCCCCGCCCCCTCCCTTTCCGCCCTTCATATATCCTTCTCTCTCTTTCCCGCGCAAGTGACCCCACTCCCCCATTCCCACCGGTTTGTTGCTAGGCAACACGAAGACAAACAAGCACAGCGACTATGTGCGACAGAGCAAGTCACGTGAGGCGCAACGGCGCGCCGGGAACGGGTTTCTGGGCGAAAGGGGTGGGGGGAAGGAGGAAAGGAAGGAGGAGAGGAAGGAGGAGAACAAGATGCAGGGAATGCAGCAAGGCAGCGCGGTCTAGCCGGCTAGCCAGCGCGCCCAGCCGCGAGCTAGCGCCGGCCGGCCTCCCGCAGTCCCGACGGGGGCCGTCCCCAATGCACGTCCGCCGGTGTTTGCTCACGCCAAACATATCCTATATCGATCAGTCCTAATGGAATTATGAATACACAAGGGGCCGGCGCCAAGCGGCGCCCACGGCCAACGCCTGCGCGTTGATGGGCAGGCCAGCCCGCAAGACACGCGTGCAAGCCGGAGCCGCGGTTGCCTACCCAGCAGGCGCTCCCAACGCCGGATGGTTTCATTTAGTCTCTCCTCTAGACTTTTCTTCGTCTCGCTCTCTTCGTATTCCGAACGAGCAGTACTGAGAGCGCGTGACATTGGTCATTACCAAGCGGCCCATCGGGAGAGAGACAGAGAGACAGAGAGGGAGAGAGACAGAGAGGGAGAGAGACAGAGAGGGAGAGAGACAGAGAGACAGAGAGGGAGAGAGACAGAGAGGGAGAGAGATGGAGGAGGGGGCGGGGCAAGGTCACCCCATCCACTCAGAGTTGGCGGCGTGTACCATCTACCATCTTCCAGCACTGTTGGTCTCCCCAGTCCGCGCTGACGCCGCACGGCACGCCCATCTACACCAACAACGAGGAAAACAACCCTCCTCGAGTCCTTTTTCGACCGATAACTGGCCGCTGATGATAACTTTTTCACCGTCAGTGGGGGCCATCCATGTGAATGTCGTCTGCTTATCGCTGCCCGCCGCGGTGCGTGCGTGTTTCCCACACAACGCGTCACCCCCGGCGAACTATGACTCACTTTAACACGCAGCGGCGGCCAGTGGCCAGTGCGGAGGGTGGCAACGTTCCCGGGTCCCCCGGCATGCTGTGCCGTCCATTCTCCCGTTAGCACTTCGTCGCTAACTGGAAGGACACAGATTGGCGTGCCCACGCGTCAGCGGGCCAGGACACGCCAGAGGGGCTAGACCGGCGACCCCAGTATTACTACTCCAGGTGAAGGGCGCGGCGGAGCAAGGCCGCCCTGCTCCATTTCACGCATTTCCTGAATGTTTGAGGAGAAGCCCCGCTTAAGCGGAAGGGAGCCGCCCATCTGCAGGTGATTAGGTGGCTGATAAGGAACGCAGCGAACGGCTGCGAGCGCCTGCGGTGCGCGGCGGTGTCACGTGGAAACGCGACTCAAAGCCCCTGAAGCCAGCGACAGAACAGCTGGGCCAGCTTCTGGAGGGGGTGGAGAGGTTCCCCTATCACGCCCGCTGTCATCTCCACGTGCCGGTCGTAGCGTCATTCATCCCCGGAAACTACCTGTGTGTTCAGCGCGACCAGAGTGGCGCTGGCATTTCCTTGTGACTGCCGCTGCAGAGCGAGCGGGCCCGGCCGACACGTAGAGACAACAGGGCTGATAGAGTCACCACAGGTCACCACCCTTTCCCCTCTAAACGCTCCGCCAGTCGTCCGGTCGCTTACTGTGTGCCTCGCGCCTGTAGTCGAGCGGGTAGGCCACCCATCGTACTGCCCTATATATATATTTGCAGCACCCTGTACTTGACTGAAAGAATGTTTCCGAGATAGACCACGCCAGCGACCACACCATCCACCAACCAACGCCCCCGCGGGGAACGCCGGCCGCCGTGGAGGCGGCGGCGGCGGCGGCAGCAGCAGTGACGGCGTGGCGGAAGCGGAGCTGAGCTGGAAACTCAGGCGTGCCCACACCAGTTCCCTCCTATCATGCAGACAATAATCCTTCGATCCTGCGTCGGCCGTCGCCACTGCCCTCTAACTGAACCACCCACGGCACCGCCTCCTTTCCCCGGCGAGAGAGTGCTGCCGCCGCGGCCTCCAACTGCATCGCAACGTGATCGTGCCCGTGGGATAATGGGCAAAGTACCCCTACGCACCGACTGGGACCGACTCTACGGCTATGAAGAGAAATCGTCTCCCGATCCGCACGCCGCCGCCCCACCCTGCGCACTGCGCAGCAGACGAAACCGCAGCTTGGGGTTAGGCACACGGGGAACCATCAGACATCCCTGCGTAGAAGCGTCGTTCATCAGGCACACGTCCGAAATTCCAACTAAACCTTTCACCGCGACAGGCTACGAATGGCGACGCCGAGCGCCTGCCGGGTAGGCCATCCCACACGACACGCGTGCGTGCACAAGTCCGTGGTTAGCTACCCTACCAGCGCCCAAGCAGACTAGACTAAATAAGGTTTTCGCTCGAGACAAACAGACATCAAAGTGAATTCAAAGGACTACTCCGTGACCACGTCGCGCTATTCAGGGGTGCATACAGCTGTGTACTCACTTTGGATTTCTGTCGGTTGGCTTGACGAGCGGAGAGACTGTCCTGCGAGTGCGACCGTTCTGTTGGCCTTCCAGAGCGCGACTTGATGGATGCCGACGCCGGCCCGACCAGATACAACCGCCGGCTTGAACCGGCAAAGCGGCGGCGGGAGAGGAGGGGGGGGGGGCGTCCGCTAGCGTCCCGACAGCACAGGGGGCCGGGAGAGGGGGGGGAATTCCCCCTGTCCCCCCTTCCTTTCCCCTTTCTCCCTTTCCGCGGGAGAGACAGATTCGGAGCGGCGGTGACGACACGGCTGCACACGCTAGCTAGTGGAGGGGATGCCGGGATCCGGGATCTCATGGCATGACGAGGCAAAATAACTGCAACTTGATGCTGAGTTGGGATGGGAGACTCCCCGACGCTGACCGCCCGTGCGCGCGGGTGTGCGTGTTTGCGGTGCCGACGGTGAACGATGAAGTGTGTGTCATGGTCCAGGGCCCAGGCCAAACTCATGATTCGGCAATGTCGTCTAATGAGCTTGCATTTCTTTTAATCTTTTTCTCTCTTTCCATCCAACCATTTTAAATATAAGTGGCAAACACTAACCCCTTCGTGACTTTCGTCCAACCCTCGAGAAGAATCCGCGTGACCAAGGACTTCTGGCACTTTAACACGGCACACACTCCTGATCACGTCAATGCTGTTAGTTTTAGAGGGGGTCAGTGTCACCACTCCTGGGGTCAATGTCAGCAAGACCATCTCTGGCTGGATTTCATTTTCTTTTGTCTGGTGTTTTTAATCATATAAGACGACTTTAATGCAATGACTTTGAAAATTGTTGACACCTCCCTACTACTTTAACTGCTTTCTTTCTTTCTGCTTTCTCTTTTGTAGCAGTCTACATCCATAATACATTATTGTTTTGTTTGGTGATGCAATGCTTTTTTTTTCTTTTCTGAAACTTTTCAACCCCGTAGAGCTTAGGGCTCATCCCGTGGGAGTCCATCTTTCTTATTTTTTCATTCTGTTTCAGGGGCAAGGCATGGTAATCAAAGTAAACCAGCAAGTGAGATTTGCACATTTGTACACAAATGTAATTTATTACAAACTTAATATCCACATGACTTCAATTAATCAAATCATTAAGTAACAAATAAACAATTTATACACAGCATCAAAAAGAAGTGCCAACTTCTGGATGATACATTGGTAAGGCACTCAAATGGAAAGTCAGGTTCCAAATATACAATACTTACAAAAATATCAGAGCTCAAAATAAATTCTTGAATGACCACCAATCAAGGCAAACTATTCCACTTGGAAATTTTTCATTAACTCATAATTGGCCAAACAAACGTTTCAGTCTTTTTATCCTCCACAGGATTCAACAAATTACAAGATGCCACAACTAAAATTCAACAAAGAAAGACCTGAACATGTACGAACTCCACTTAGATAAGCACTGACAGAGAAATTAGATTTCCAGTCCATCACAGGTATATGATGCATTTAAATCCACGAAGTATTTGCAATATACAGCCTTGTCCTTTGTACATTATAGATTCTTTGTGTACTAAGTCACTTATTGGTCTACAAGCCAAATAGTTCTGTACAGTTCACATTGAGGCAAAGATTTGAGAATCTGTATGCAGCAGTCCTCTCAAAGGAACAAAGTGCTCAGAAAATAACAAAACAAATGTGTTACGCAGGCCTCTTAAACAAGGATGTCAGAATTCAGGAAAATGAAAATAAAATGTACAACTCAAGGAATATTCTTTTTAAATACCTGTTAACAATGTAATATGCAAAATAATCCCAAAAAATATAAGCATTTATTATGATAAAACTTCTTTACACCCTCAAAAATTATTCTATTATGCTTTGAACAGTCATGATCAAATGACTTCTGTTGCATTGCACATTCTGTCCTCCTACATTAAAAGTAAAACATTTTCATACTAGGGACTTGAAGACTAGAACCAATATCCAAAATGGACATTCAAGGAATGAACCATTATTCCTCGCATATTAATTGTAATGACTTATATGAAGTGCTCACCACATTTAATTGATTAATAAACAGAGTTCTCTAGCTGATTTAGAAAGCACTGACTTACATACCTAGCAACATGGATTGAGTGCATGAATTTCATTTACACACTTAAGAAAGACTTGCCTGTTTAGCCTTAGGCGACCTAAAAATGAGATGAGATGATTCATGAAATGGCACTGATTGACAAACAAATAAAATACTGTGAGCAGCATATCCTGCGGGCTGTCCCTTCTTTCGTTGCCTAAACAAAATTTTCTTTCCCAAGTATATAGGATAAATTGATTTTTTGGTGGGGCTTTTCCCAAACCACTCCTTTACAAATGACTTAAAAGCAGAGAAAATAAAGAAAACAGAAAGTTGATTCATTAAAACTGTGTACACTTGGCATAAGGAATTATAGAAAATTCCAGATGTCCAAGTTACATAATTAAGTGATAACCTATCCCTAATACTGACACAGCAGGGACTCTACATAACTGAACATAATCCTGATGTTTCTGTCCCTCTTCGCTTTGGAGGTAACACTGACATTTTTCGACCATCAAGCTTCGGTTTTAGAACAGTGTGTTCTTCTTCGGGAGGAACTAGCTCAGAGGTAACCCCTTCATCTTCAGTGTCCTTGTCTGACTCAGTCTCAGGTTCTTCACTTGGCTTCACAATGGGCTTGGAAATGTTAATTTTAATGCGCTTAGGCACCGCAGGTAGGGCAGTGGGAGCTTGCGACAGTTGTAAATTGCCATCAATGGCACATTGCACAACTGCAGAAGTTATGTTGGTTGTGGGAGCGTGGAGCAGGGCTTCCTCTAGCGTCTGTGGTTCAGATGACTCTGTTTCAGAAGAAGTAGATTCTTCGGCCTTAATCTCTTGCTTTTCAGTTTTGATTGTCAGGTCTGTGCTTTCTGTAAGGTCCCCAACATCGTCTGAAAGAGAGGAAAAGTTTTAATACAACACACAGAAAGATACACACAAGAAAAAGGTATGCTCTACAAAAAATACACTGTACCTTTATCAGCATCAACTTTGACTTGTGCCTCCTCCATCTTTGTTGACTCCATTGTCTCTACTGGCTCCTTCGAGTGTCCTGGCTCTTTTGAGTCTTCCGGCTCTTTTGATTCTTCTGGCTCTTTTGAGTCTTCTGGCTGTTTGGAGTCTTCTGACTTCAAATCTTCTGACTCCTTCGAGTCTTCTGGCTCCTTTGAGTCTTCTGGCTCCTTCGAGTCTTCTGACACCTCTGTTTCTTCAGGTTCTTTTTTAACTTCAGTCAAAGGAATTTCTTGACCTTCAACTGTTTTATGCTCTGTGATTCTCATCTCATCATCCTCCTCTGGTTCCTTTTTAACCTCTGCAAGAAGCATCTCTCCATTCTCAGCAGCTTTGTCCTCAGTTTCATCTGCACCAGGTCCACTGGGCTCTCCGCTCTCTGCAGTTTCTTCATTTGAATCCACTGAAGTCTAGAAAAAAAGGAAGCAACACATTGATACAAGATCGATATTTCCTCAAAGACAAGGTACACAAAATAATTCAAAATTTACTCACCCTATAATCCTTGTAACAGAATGGATGATAGGGTAAGCTATCAGCAACAAGGCAGTCTTTTAAGTGCCATTCTTCCTTTTCTTCATTATAAAACTGATCAAATCGCTCATGGCACAATTCACAAATAGTTCCCTCAGGAAAGTCATTGGATGGAACACTTTGAACTTCCTCCTCATCAGGCTCATCGAACTTTGCAGTTTCAGTTTGTTGAGTATCGAACCAATTTTGTGCTGGAAGAAACAAAAGGATCAATCAACAATTTTTCTCAGAGCAATTACACAAAAATGGGGAATGAGCTGCATGAACCAAGTTTGATAGCATGGAATGCATATTATACCTTTCTCTACAGTATCATCAATTTCTTCAAATTGGATCCAGTCAGTGACATCATAGTACCACTTTCGGCTTTGAGGCTTCCTAACAGAATCCTTATCTCTACGATTTTGACGGAAGTGCCAATCTAAGTGTGAACTGTATTTGTCAGTTTGCTCTGGAGGGAAGCGAGTTCCACATGAACTACATTGCATACCAGAGTACATAATATCAATAATTGCTGGCTGTTTCCTGTAAACCAAACAAAGATTTTCAGAGAAACTTTAGCAGACATACCCCTTGTACCTGAAACTTGTATGTACACATTAAGAATGTGATAAGTAAACATAAGGAGACTGCATGATTTTTATCACTCACACTTTAAGTGTTGATGATTCCTTAAAATCAACTTCGTGGATTTTCTTTTTATCTTCTTCTTTGACCTTCTCTTTTTTGGGATCATTGAGAGAGGACATGGGTGACAAGATGCCAGAATTGTACAGGCTTTGAACAAGTTTGTGGACATCAAGGTTCGGTGCTGCTGCCAAGAAAGGAATTCCGTTGGAACCTGTTGCACTTGAATTTCCAGCAGATTCAGGCATTGTAGCAGAGGCTGCTGTCGGGTCAGACGGCATGCCTGTTGCAGCAGGACCTGCAAAGAGATCATTTAATCAATTCGCCACCATTAGGAACATGTATATACTATCAAGTCATTAAGTTGCTTCAATTTACACAATACATACCTGCGCCAGTAGAAGAAACAGAGGCTCCATAGGTTCCAACTCCTGATGCCGAGGCTGGTACTGACGGAACACCAGAACTGTAGCCAGAGTTAGTGGAGCCTGGTAACAGACCCAGAAGAGATGGCAGGCCTTCAACACAAATACCGCGCTTATTAATTCAATGGCAAGGGGAGGGGAGGGGGAAATTGCAATGGTGGAAAAATTGAGTGATCCAATAAATAGATTGATGATAGACAAACTACTGACAAGTCAGATCAGAGAAATACTCACCAGGTTGTATATTTTGGAATAAATCGGCTGGCATTTGTCTGTCCTCCGCCGCTGCTGCTTTATGCAACTCGTTGGGATCCCTTTGAGAACGACCCTTAGGCTTCATAATCTTCTTTGGCATTCCTCGATTTAATACTGCAATACAGAACCACGTCAATAAAGTGCTGCTCATCTGAAAAATGTGTCTTCAAGCCATGGGAAATCGGGCCATTCACTGCCACTCGAAAAGAAACATGTCGTCACGCTTCTTTCCGTCTCAGGATGCAATTTCAACTTTAATTTACCTGCCAGGCCTCCGCGCACGGGCAGGGCGGGTTCGTGGAGGGCCGTGGCGAGAGCTGAGTCCTCGTCCGCGGGCTGCGGCTGCGAGGCGAGTCCGGATGACGCTCCGCTCCAGGGAGCTCCCATGGCAGCCGCCATGGCAGCTGCAGCCGCGGCTCCGGCACCGGTTGCAGCTGCGGCAGCTGCGGCAGCGGCTGCGGTCCGAGGCTGCCCCTTGGTCCTGAAGCGACTCATGCTCACGATGACGACCTCGCCAGGCACCACGTCATCCGGCAGCTCCGTCAGGCGCATGTAGTGCCTTCGGCTGTCGACCGTGATGGGCACGGCGGGCCCGCCGAACTGCATGTTGAAGGGATGGTTGTTGACTAGGATCGTCGACAGGGCGTCCGCAAACTTGATGATGTGGGGTATGCCGTCTATGTCAAATCTGTTAAAAGCATGGCGTGAGTTGGGGCATGGACTTTGTGCTGAATGGAGACCACGTGAGCCGCTGCAGGAAAGGGACGTACCTTTGAGGTTTAGCATCCAAGTAAATGGTGACAGCGTTGTCGGGGTCGGCGTCAATGATCAAAAACACTGAGCCCGCAACAAGATCTCTGCGTTGATTTCCTACATGCACCATGGGCGGGATTTCTGACTGAAGCTGCACTCGGAAAACCTCACCCGAGGCAAGAAAGATTTCTTTGGGAGGCGAGTTAAATTGACATTCAAATCCCTCATCATTAACGTAGAGCTCTCTGGTTGGTGCTCCCAAACGGACACTAAAATGAAAAAGGAAATCAAAAATTACATTGTGGAATAGAAATGTAAGAGGTGTTTCATGAAGTAATGATGTAGAGAAGATAGACGGCAAAGTACTGTACTAACCTGTACATTTTCCCTCCAACATTTACTTCTTGAGCTGGTTTGTGGAAAGAGCAATGGACTACAACATCATTGATTATGACAGAAGCATCGCCAGCATTGAAAGCAATTTCACGAGGGTCATCAGCTTTAAGCAGTACAACAGCATCTTCTCCATAAAATCTAATTTGCCTAGGAAACCCATCAATAGTGATTGTCTTCATGGAATCTTGTGCAATTCTATCCAAAATGAAAGTATCAGCTTGTGGAAGAGAAATTGTGTTTTCTTTCAAGTTGTAACCCATCCTAGAGTGAAAAGAAATTCAATTAGAAACCATTCAGAACCAACACATTATTTATCCCGCTATGCAGGACAAACCTTGGATGCCGCCACGATCCTCGAGCATGGCCTCTGGGTCCCATGGCCATCATAGGTTGGTGAGGACGAACATAACCAGACATCCTCGGCCTCGGCCCCATGTGACGGGGTTGATGTAGTGCCTGGGGCTGCATTGGAGGTATTGGAGGGAGAGGGAGCAATGTCTTTTTAGCCGGACGAGAAGGGGGGAATCTATCGTCAATGTCACCAAATTGTTCATTTTCTGGTGAACCCACTACAAAACAATAAAAGTCAGGCCAGGCAAAGATTAGCAGGGGAGGATAAAAAGTGGAAAATTACAAAGGTTACATTTAGAGTGGGAGTACACATACTTCCATGCCTGTAGTCCTTTTCTCGCTGGGGTCCTCTTTCCCAGGTGGAACGTCTGGTAAAGTCATTCTGCTGGGCCTCACGAATTTTTTCAGACTCATGCATACGGCAAACCTAGAAACAAAGAATACTAAGGTAACCACCAAACAATTTCCTTTGACAATTTCTACATGGCTGCTATAAATCATAAGATCAAAATTACCTGTTTCTGCACCTGCTTAAAATCAGCAAGAGTTATTGTTCCATTCCTCAGCTGCTCAGCTGCCGTAGCTGCCGTGGCTAAGATCTGCTGAGTTTTGGAAGAGGGTTCTATCCCATTTAATGGAATGCGCATGTCAGTATCTTCATTCTGATTCAATTCACCTTCACCTGCACAATCGAGGCAGAGATCTATAGCATTTCCCAACAAATAGCTGATGAGGAGAAAATGGTGCACACCTACCAAGAGAACGACCCAGTCGCTCATGTCTTGACAACCTCGGGAATGCTGGAGAGCGTTCTGCCGTTGGAGGAGTAAGAGTTTGCTTAAACTTGGACCAGCTAAGACCATCATCCGGTCGTACTGACATTCCCTCAGGTGATGAAATGATTGGGGGTGGAGGAGGAGATGGTGCTTCAGTGGGGAGGCCATTACCAAGATCTTTTTGGCGTAGGTCCACATCTTGACTTCCAAACAACCTGCATTACAAAGGTACATTAATAAATCAAAAAATTAAGAAAGGAACTTTTAAACATAGGCTTAGTGTCACTTCTAGGCATAAGAGGAAGTCCACAGTTCTGCTAATGATGAGAATTACGCTCTGTAACACAACTGAGTAAATTACCTCACAAGCAGACCATCATATAATTTGCTCTGATTACCATGGTTCACAAACTTCGCTCAAGTCTTGGATTTAAATACTCACATTTCCATATATGCAGCCTTGTTCTTTTTGCTTGGAGGTGATCCATCCTCTGGTTCAGCTGAACGTTTTTTGGTCGGTGAAAGGGACAAGCAGCGCAGATCAACATCTTGACGTGCTATTGTTGGTAAAACTGTTGACATACCATGTAACATTTTTGGAATGACAGTACCAAACATAAGATCAAAGTGGTGGTGGACTACGTTTGAGAGTTTCATGAGACACCTGCAACAATCCTGATAGTACAACTGGGCAATATTCCTGAAGCGTATGTGTGTCAAGAAAGTGTGGTGAACTGACAAACACATGAATACAGAAATAAATATAATTCAAAAGCAAAACTTAAAAATAAAAACTTGATCAAAGAGCAATATGATTATTGAAAGCTGTGAATTTAAGCCATGTTTTTAATTTAAAATTTCAATACTCTTATATGATGGACAGGTAGTTAAGTGGTGGTTTACTTTCATTAATTTCTATGATTCGTTTATTGTTTTTCGATACAAACTTTTTGAGTTTTCCCTCAGTTACATTACTGAGAACTTGCAATTCAAATCAAAAAAGGAGTATAATTGCACGAAAATCTGAGATGAAAGGTGTAGATACTCATAAGTGCAAACACACACAAACACACCTACACATGGTTACAAATACACACCAGTGAACACGCAACATAAAGATGGTGCTTTTAAGAGAAAGTTCTCAGCTGAAATGCAGCAAACTATTATCAGGTGATTTCATCATTACAGTACATATATTAATGTAAGTGCAATATGATAGCTGGAAGCAATATTTTTGTAAGAAGATAAAAAGGAATGCTATCAGTGGCTGCAGAATACTAAGATTACTATTTCATGGCCAGCCTGATTGCAAATGTGTATTAAAATGGACTATGTTTGAAAGCGCTGTTGTAGTCACAATGTGATAACTCAACACAATCTGAGACTAATCGATAATCCCACGAGTTAAGAAACACATATCAAGTAGACACAAACAGGATCAAGACAATCACATATGAGTTCATAATAATGACCTTTTCTAAGCTCTACATAAAAAATAGTTAAAACAATTGTTGTTCCCAAGTAGTGTGCCATGAGTTGGAGCACATCCACTGATGTGCTTCTCTGCAAGGTTAAAGAGTGATGTGTGGGATTCATTTGATAATTACTTTAATCTAAAATTGGATATGTAATTAGGCAACAACCATCACAAATATTTGAACATGAATTGAGACAACTGGGCAGAAAACGATGACTGTCACATGCGCAAATCATAGTAATAATAAGATTTCCAGTATGAATGAAATCCCCTCATGGTAGTCAGACTTAACATCTTGACTTCTTCTGTAAAAACTTATCACATGGAGTCGTACAGCATAGTGCATTCAGATAGTGCTGGGAGATGAGCTACCTAGCATTCACAGTTTAATTTAAAATATAAAAAGGAACTGACTTTTAATGAAATGATGGACAGTGTTTCAAATATTTAAAGAATCATTTTAAACCCTGTATATTGCACATTAGTTATTTATCTGTATTTCACCATAAAAGGGAGGTAACCCATGTTTGTCATCCTTAAATAAGGTTTGAAGTCCTAATTATGACATAATTCAGAGGGTATGCAATATCATCGGGCAGGTATGGAATTTATTGCATTCACAGACATCACAGAGTTTCTTATGTATAAAGAGTGTGTTTTCAATGCACAAATAGATATCAAACACATCACCCACACCCATCTAGATATAGCCGAGGTTATAACTAATGAACGCTTACTTTGCTCCGGCACCCCAGCAGATAAGGCAGACGAACTTGACTGAAGTAACATTTCAGATGGATTGGACAGTCGTAGTTGTTTCTCAGGTGGTCCGATGACACGGAGGTCGACATCACCGCTGGCGGTAGCCGAAAATTCGGGAGATTTTACTGGCTGGTTCTTCCTCACATAGTTACGGCCCTTGTAAGATCCTTTGGTGTAGCTCACAGGCCATTCAGAGCTACCAGAGCTTGACATACTGGCACGTGGTGAAACTATTCTGTCTTTAGTGTCAGAAGTATCCGAGTCTGGAGAATCCTCAGAGACAGGTCTACGAGCAGAGTAAGAGGACTTTCTTGGACTGCGGGTGGTTTCCCCTCTTCGATCTCGCTTTGAAGGATTTTTACTACTCTTAGTAGGACTTGCTTTACTTGGAGACCGGCTAGTTGTTTTCTTAGGCCTTGAGACTTGGTCCTCTGAATTCCTGCTTGACTTTCTATCACTAGTGCGTTTATCCCTGCCTTCTCTTCGTTCTGAATGCCTACCACTGCTACGATCGGAGGAGTCATCTCTTGACCGGCGTTGAATGCTTTTTGAGGACAGCTCTTTATCTGATGATCTAGATCGCTTTTCTAGTTCTTTGTCAGAAGACTTTAATCGTTTTTCAGAGTCTTTATCTGAGGACCTAGATCGCTTTTCTGGCTCAATCTCTGATGACCTTGACCGCTTTACTAACTCTTTCTCTGAGGATTTGGATCTTTTAACAATTTCAACTTCAGAAGACTTAAGCTGCTTTTCTGTCTCTTTTTCGGAAGGTGTTGGTGGTTTGGCAGTCAGCCTTGGATCTCTTGGTTTCCCTCGTGGTTTACTGAGGTCCTCACTTGGAGGGTCCTCCTTGGGTTGCTTCAAAAGGCGTGGATCCCTTTGAGTACGAATGTTTTTGTTTAAATAAAGACTAACAAGACTGGAACTGGCTGGAGCAATTTTTGTGGAAAGTGACGGCAGAAATGAGGCATCTGCAGCAGGATCTTTTTTCTTAATATCACGTGGAATAGTTCTCTTGTTTTCTTCATTAGCCTGAAAAGAAAAAAAATTACAAAATTCAAACAGCACCAAGTATAAACACTGATGTGTCATGGAAGCAGATGAATTACTACTTTCTCTCATTTTAATGAAGAAATTATCAGTGGTATGCTAACAGTTTTAACATCAAATGTACATAGTCAGATAGACATCATTAAGCTTCATAACATTACAAGAGAAACTTGGAAGTTAACAACGACTCAAAGGAACTAAATTTCTATTTTCACTTGCCAGGCTAAAATTACCTGATAGGCAAGTACACAAGTTCTAAGATTATGAATTGAAAACAAAACAATTCAATTTCTCCTGGTTATATTATTGGTTGGCTAGAGTACTGCTTTGTATCTAACATTAAGAGGGATTGGTACTTACCAAGGTAGGTACAGCAGGCAAACTTAATGTAGTCTGTGGATGGTCGAGACCGGTCTGTAAAGTAAAGAATACAGTTAAGTGATGAAAATTAATGGCAACCATGAAGTTTATGGTCTTATCCTCAATTTGTTTGAAAATATAAATTCACACACAACTCACTTTATCATTCAATTTGCCAACAGCTCGTTGCTTTTTGTCTAATTTTGCTTTCATTTGAGACAGTTCAAGATCAACTTTTTCTTGTTGCAATTGTAAAAGATCTTTCTTTCTCTGGAGAAGCTGCTCCCGCAACGCTGCTTCAGCATCAGTTATTACCTCCTTGGCATCAGGGCTGTCCCGATCAGACCGATCAGATCGATCAGACCGATCAGAAGGTGAGGGAATAACTGGTACAGGGGGCGTAACTGGGTTCTGCTGTAGATGGAAATATAATACACCAATACAAAACACAATTATTGAGAGTTCAATACAGATACATACCAAAAAGAAAAAAAAAACTCACATTCTGAAGAAATCTGGGGTTTATCAAAATCTTGCGGGCAGGGGCTGCAGGGGCTGCAGTAATAGGCCACTTCGGATCCAGAGCAGAAACACTTTTATCCATGCTGTATAGAAAATCCTGAGGAATTATTTCATTCCATGTCTGTCGCAACTTGTACATCTGCGCCCGTGTCTTCTCATCCACCTGCACACAGAATGCATTAGAACTGGTCACAGATGTTATTTCAATGACGATCAAAATACACAAAAGTGCATATGGTTACATACCTGTTGGAAAACTGTACAGAATGAGCGTACAATTGTGTGGGTGAAGTGGCCAATGTAGCTTTTGCCCACATTTTTGATGATGGAATCGATGAGGTACAAGATGGGAAGTTTCACGTCGCTGGGTACCTAAGTCACACAGGTGGAAATTTTGTGTCACTCACAGCAGTCCACTCCTGAAAGACTTACATGCTGCCAAATATTGTGATAGGCTCTTAAATATAGAAAGTTCTATTTTGTGAGAAACTTTCTACAGTTGGATTGAACTATATTGAATTGAAATGCTTTCAAAGAAACATTATATATACATGTTTTAAAGTATGTTCAAGGAACACCAGTATGGATAGTTCAAAATTGCAAATAATATTCTTAAAATGATGTGTGGGAATTGTACTGCGAAATTTATTCATCCAGACTCTGCCAATTAAGAATATGTGGACACTCTCTTCACAAATTTGCTGATATGTATTGTAGATAACACTTTCCATGGATCAATTGCCATTCAGCGAATACCATGTCCACTGCTCAAGTTCATGTTCAACATTTTGTTCCATCCTTTCTTTTTCTATTTAGAAAGGACAGACAACCAAAATTGTTTGTTGGCAACCTTGAAAATGGAACAAGGCACCACAAAACATTAAGTACAAACAGACGATCATGGAAATACTGTTTACATACATACACAAATACAATTCTTCTTCACATAATTAAGATAATGAAAAAAAAAAAATCAAGCAGGTGTGTCAAATTTTAAGGAAGACACGGATGGCAGAATAGATCTTTTTTATTCCTTTGGCGATTTACACAAACCGACACTTTACATAACATAGCACAGAAACCTAATGAGAGGTTGGTTAAAAAATTAAATAGAGTTAAGTCACAAACTCACATAGTACAAGAACAATAAATTAAAGCCAGGAGATAAAATCCAGGATTCTTTTCTTCAAAATATCACAAAATTATCACAGTCACTCTTTTTCAAGTTCTAGAACAAATACCATAGAAAATTTCTAATCCGGACAAATAATTTTTTTTTAAAGATTTAAATTAAAAACCACATAACTGAAGGGTTTTGGTTAAGCACTAACTTCATGGTTTCTAAATATTTGGTTAGCTATAACTGTGCAAAGTATTTCATGAAATTGTAAGAGCATAAAATAGAAATTACTTTGAATTGGGAATGAGACTAACAGGGGCTGAGAATGTACTTAAAAGTTACAATTTCCTGAATGGGTATCAGAAAAAAACAACCAATACAATGTTCATGCAGAGATAATTTCCCTTGTTCAACAAACTGACACACTATTGTCCACGATAGCCTTTAAAATAAAAATCTTGCTCATTCATCTTTAAGAAGCTGCTCCACTGAATGGTTTACGGGAGGGATCCACGGGAGGCCTCATCAGTTTAAAGACCAGACGGCATGCTGTTAGCAGTGCATAAATTTCTCATAGTTGTGTATTAATAAAGGTAAGTGTAAAAGAACGAATACTGTAGCAGTCACAAACAATAGAACACATGTGCCCAACAACCTTATCAAAATGATTACTCACTCAGTGCACTTCACGAGAGAAAGAGAAAGAGAGAGAGATATCACTGGGAGAGACAACTAAAACCAGCCCTTCAAGTGTAGCCAACAAAACAGTGGCTCAAGCGTGTGCCAGATCATAATGAAATGTCATGCCCGACGGGAGACGAGAGAAATTGGTGAGAACATTAGTGAGCCTAACACAATTACAGATAAGATTCAGCCCCTTGATTCCCTGAATTAGCATATTAGTGAGTGATGTTAAATAGTGATGCTCTCAATAGGGCATGAAGAGAATTAACCTCACTACCCTGACCAAGCTGTCATTCAAATGAACATAGTACCAATGCCAGCTAATTCCGTCACCACTAGAAGCCATGTAACATGCCGTACATGCAAATTATATCTCACAATATCACAATTTATGCATGCCTTGCAGTCATCACACCACTGGCCAGACTTTAATTATACACCTGCCAAATCACATGTAAGTCACACTTAAGCATTAAGCACAACCAACCTCAGCCACACAGAAAAAATGAAAAATACTTTTATCCTGGGATGAAAATCTCTACATTGAAATCCAGTACATTCCAGTTAGAAAAGTGGTACTAATTGCATGAGATGTATAAATATATATAACATGGTAGTATCAGACAAGGATTTATTGAACCTGAACACTGCTATGAACACCAGTTCACCAAACCTCGAGTTTAAGCTTAACTTGGGTGTAACCTAAGCACATTCTACAGCACATACTATTCAATTTTGAGTTGAAAACCTGTGTTACTAATGTGAAAACATACAACTTTGACAACACTATAAGGGGGGAAATTTCACTGTGTTGGTGCACCAAATCATAAAGAGTCAGACACCAATAGAGAAGCGTTGTCTGAATTGAGATCTTCAAAAGTCGTGTTTAAAGGCAGGACAAACTTCAATGGGGAAAATGGCTTCACAGGGAGCAGCTGCAGTGAATACATAAGAGCATATACTCTCATTGAACGAAAAAAGAAAAAGAAAACAAAAGAAAAACAGAATGAAAATATTCTGAATACGGAAAGTTCCACCAGTATCCTAATTTTTGGTATTTTTCTTCACACCTCTGGTAAACCACAATTTAAAATTTTGGCACAGTATCTCAAGGACAATAGTGTGTCAAAACTAACTACTTCAAAGGTATTAGGAACGGAATAAAACCTTTAGAAGATGATCATCAACAGCTTTAACAATGGCCTCGGCGTAATTTAAATAATCTTCTGCCAGCATTGTGAGCGCATTTATGTGGGGTTTACTGTTCACGGTCAGATCAGCCAGATCAGCCATGTAGGTGTTCACCGCCTCCTGGGCTCCAGCTTGGTCGGGCACCATTCTTCCAGTCTGTAACAAAACAAAGATATTCCGGCACATTAGACTTAGAAAGCGATCTCCCATTGCGTACAATTACATCCTGGGGGCCAGAATTGCTATATTCATCTTCTAAAATTGCTTCTCATGAGTAATATGCAGTGAAAAACAAATCCCACACAACATAAATTACTTGTAAAAGTGAAATGTGCCAATCCACAATGAAAAACTAGGATAACCTAACTGAAGTTACACAATTGAAGGCAACGCACCACCATAGAGAACGATATCCTACAGAGGATACACATCCCAGAACAATAAATGAATCTTTGAACCAGTAGTTGACGTTCATTGCACAGTAATATAAACACATCACGATCCAAACCCACAAAACAATTACTGCAGTCGTCTGCTGCAGCGAAGTCTGCTTTACATGACGCGAATCTTCGCGAAGGGCTCAGTTCCCACAAATCTACGAACGGCCCGTAAGTTTACAGTACGATCAAGACGCACCGAGCAAGACGCAACGCTAGCTACAAGAATGAAGGAAATGGATTGCTGAAACCTGCCACGTTCGGGGAAGAGATTCACAGCATTACAGCTGCCATTCAACCAGAATCATCCAGGCAAAGAGGTTAGGCTGACGCGGGGGCTGAGGCTGCTATAATCAGGTGTAGGGTCAACTGTGCTCCCGCAATGCTCGCAGCTCCATATCGAAGCCCAAGGACTCACAGCGCCACGATTTCAAAAGGCGTAGCGATCGGAATAACATGGTCATGGCCCACATCAAATCCTATCCATAGCCAGAACAAGAACCAGATGTACTCACCCGCCTCATCATCGCGAACAGGAAACAATCATTATTTTCTGCTCATGGCGGTGAGTTGGAGCAAGTCGTTTCTGCTCGCACGGTGTCCCGAAGAACGCTCAGCACGGACAGTTTCACTTCACTTTACTTTATCATTAAGAAAACAAAAAGGTCACAGAACTCGCGGATTTTTGCAGGTAAAACGAACTCGCCGTTCCCGTCCGTGCGTTGCTTGCGCACGATGCGCGTTACGAGTTGCGAAACAGTCCCCCAAACGGGTTCCATACGCTTTCTCCTATTTGCTAGCGGCTCAAGCTTGCGCCAATCACATCGCTCGTTTCATATTTTCTCGTGACGTCACGCCTTCTTGTCACGGGTGGCTCGGGCTCGGCTCGGGTGAGCTTCGGGTCTTGACTCCCTCTCGCACTCGGCTTCGGACGATTTCACCGGTTCGGTTATCACCGTACCCACCACCCATCGTGAGTATTGGCTTGTAGCGGTTTTCCCTACGTTTTCCTGCTGTAACGGTAGTTTTCCCTCTTAGCCGTGACGTGCGGAGTGTAAGGCTTGAGCCGCGACTAGAGCCACGACGAAAGGGCTAGTTACGTCTTTTGCCTAACTACAGGGGCAGAAGTGTTCGTTTTGCATTTTTTTTATTTTCCTACGAGGCAATGAAAAGCAATCAGATCATTTCAAACATACGTACTTTATTTCCTTTGCACAACATTATGATCCACAAGTTGTCAAGTAATTTCTTGTCCACACTTAACTACCACAATCACAGAACTTTTTTTTAAAAGATCATTTGAATGAAATCTTTCCAAAGTGCACCAATCCAACAAAACAAATTGTAACTGGAGATAAACAAAAATAGTAATGCTCTATTTTTTAAAATCATGTTTAAGAAGAAAAGAAAAAGACTTAAAAAACTAAAGAAAAGGTCAAGTTCAGACAACATGACGATTAACAACCAATCACAATGAATCCTACAAAAAGTATTAAGAAGTACAGCATTAGTATTCACACTTTAATAAATGCATGAGAAACTAAGTACCACTCAATTATTTTTAAACATAAAATCAACTTATGAAAGGGAAACAAATTACAAACATTGGGCAACATATTTTTAATAGCCATGAAATCTGATATTTTCAACATTAAAGGTGTTGGTGAGGTGGATGTTGCTTCATCTTGGCGTGGTACATTAAAATGAAAAAAGATCACAGTTTTTCACTCTTAAAATTTTTCTGACTTGCATAACTTACGACACCTCTTGTACAAATGTAATGCATCTGTTAATCTTCAAGTCAAGCACAATGGTTTAAATTTCAATGCTAGGCATATATTTTAACTTGGTACTAGTCAGTAAGAAGAGTTGAGAATAGTACATTTGATTCAAGATTACTGGAAAGCTTGTCTAAAATAACTTTCTTGTCTAAACATGTATGCTAATGGACACATGTACAGCACTAGGTCTATTTTCTGTAAGATCAAGCCTTTAAGAGGAGCCTAACTACAGAAAGCAGAGTTGTTTTTATCAGAGATTGTGGCTTGAATTCAGTTCCAGTTTCCTCATTAACATCATATCAAAAATACTCATTTGCCCAATCTTGGTGTTAATCTTCAAATTTAATGAATGGAAACCTTGCAATGTTTGCTTTCATGCTGCACCAAGAAATAAATACAATTTAAGATTAAAAAAAGTTTTGCATTGTCAGGTTTCACATTTACTGTTATTTTGCTTATTTACTACCGACACATACAAAGATTAAGGATTTCAAAGAAGTTTTATGACTCATCACAGTGCAAAGAGCAATAAAGCTCAGTCTTGTGAGAGGACTACAAACTGAACAATTCTTCAGAGCATAGAGAGGGACAAATTATACACATACAGAGAGCTAACATCACATACACTATTACTACCGTATTTACAATGCAGATGACAAAAAATCTACAAGCAATAAGAAAAAGTAAAAAAAATGAAAATGAAAAATTGACTTAATTTCCACACTGATAAACTGTACTAATAACTTAAGCACAGATATAAATGATGGTATGTTGTCTAATCACTCTCTCTTCACATAACAGACACATTCTCTGCAAACTTCATAAACCAAATAAGTAGAAACAAGACGGGAAGAAAATACATAGAAAGGGGGACAGAATAACACATCTGTACAATCAAATCATTACACATGAATGTGTCACGCATGGTAGTTTTATACCAACATTCACTCCTCTGGCAGTGGTGAGCTGGTCCTCTTTCCTCCTTCCCAACCATATATACAACAATCTTACATCCAACTTACTTAAACATGAGGCGTTGACAAACAATTGGAATGAGCGCCCATTTTTTTTCTGTACTTGCTGACGTACGTAACACCAAAAAACAGAAGAGAACATATTTTTCAACGCCACAAATATAACAAAACAGAGCGAAAGGCTGCCCCAGCACATTGTGCCAAACCATGATCATATCTAACCATGCCTCACCATGAGGCATGTACATCCAACTGCCCACTGCAGTAGCGGGAATGAGTTTGTTGTTACTCGTGTGACATTTGGACATCACTCCATTAAGATTTACCAGCACCTGTAATTTTAATTTTAAAAGCCTGAATAATGGCATGGACAGGATACTTCTTAATGCTACTACGTAGGGAAGTTGCCACCGTAACTGTAAAATGTATTGACATGGGAATCAATGCACCTATCGGAGAATTTCCTTCCTCAAAAATGAGTCCATTACAGCCATTGTTTTGCCAATTTAGCTTGTCTACAGGTTGAAGTAATTCTGCATACCAACTCTGACCAGATGGGAAAATAAGACATGAGATTAAGTTCATCATGGTGAAAAGAATCACACAGACACTAGCATCCACCAGACTTATCTTCTTTAATTCACCAGCACTGAGATCAAGTCTTACAGATAATAATTAAGATTACAATTGTGAGAAAGAAAACAACTTTTATAAAACAGGAACTAACACATACAGAATTGAAAACATACATACAGTGAAATCAATTTTACTTCAGTGCTGAACACAGGGAATGGCAGATTATTTTTTCATTTCAAAATTCTTGGGACGGATCTTTCCAGTGCAACATAAGACCTGCTTATGTCTGTGGCAACAACCATCATAGGATAGCAAACACAACTGATCATGTTACTTGCACTAGTTAAAAATCACTAATTTTGAGGGGCCAAATCAACATTTTCCAACCCTCACAAAGGTTATGGAATAAAAACTGATCAAGACAACTCCTGAACATTGGACTGTGATTCAAGCAGAAAGAAAAGACAATTTATAAATGAATGTCCATTAGGTCACGATTAAAGAAGAAAAAGAACTGAAGTCAGGATCAGAAGGCAAGTATCAGAATTCATACTTTCTTAAATCATTCGAAGTTGTGTTGCTGTAATATCTGAGCTGAGTTGATCTCCACATTTTAAATAATCTTTCCAGAGTAGATGCAATTACATCAAAAGATGATCTATATGTGCAGAGCAAGGGTCCTTGGTAAAGAAAGGTCCCCCTTAAAAGTGGTGATATATTACTGAAAGAGTCCAATGAACAGTGACTAAAGCAGCTCATGTTTCTGGTGACAATACAATACATCAGAACTACAAAATGAAATCATAAAACTTTACATGACAGTTACACTGGCAACACAAAGGAAGGAAAGATGAATGAACATGCAGGGAAGTATCACTGATTACTTGCCCTGGAACCAGATGTACAAAACAAAAGACTTAAGTCTCCTGACAAGAAAAATGTCACCTAAATGACATCAGAATTGGAGCAATCAAAAACTCTTTAGAAAAAACGAAGATACATGATAATCATGTAGACTAAAAACCAGATCGACAATGAGATGCTCAACTGATTTTGATAAATTGTTTATCACTGTGTCCATCAACTACACTTGCCAAAGAATGATACACACTATTCCACAAGTCTCCATTCTAAAACTACTTTCAAAAAATGACAATTTAAAACATAGTCAACATTTAGATAAAATATAACTACTGGCATGTAAAATACTCTTTCAAATTAATCATGAACTTCATTTTTTTTAAATGAAAGAAAAAAAGAAAACAGACAGAGAGATGCCACTGCAAGAGGAGGTCCATACCATGGTTCAAGAAAATAAGACACTCACTCCTAAATTATACCAAGGTGCAGTAAAGTTTTGAGTCTGAATCAAATATGATATTTTTCTTTCTATTCCCCAGATGCCTGGTTATTCCCCATACTTTTATAGAAGTCAGTAGGAATTAATACCATTCAACATCTTACATTATCAATGAAGGTTCCATAGCAAGATTTCTGTTTCAACACAAATACACAATAAATTATAAAATACAATAGTTAAGTAAAATATCTACAATGTTAAGCATCACAGCATCACAACCCTTAAATAAACATAACACACAAACCAAACTAAGGAGATTAGGTAAGCACTTTGAGGAAAACATTTGACCAGGAGTTCTTTACAAACGGTGGTTTTTTGTTCTCAAACTGTGAAATGAAATAGAGTCATTGGGTTGAGCAACACTCTTGTCAGTTCACGACTCTCCATTGCCACTGTCATCTCCATCACCCTCCCCAGCATCACTTTCACCCATGTCATCATCGTCATCATCATCATCGTCTCCAATATCATAATCATCTACATAAAAGTCAGTCATATCAACAGGAGGTTCTGATGTTTTGGCTTTAGGCTTGCGGCAGTAATCTTCTAAAGTAAGAGGAACAACTACACCGTCTTTCTCAGCTTCAAGTCTTGCTGCAGATACTTGCTTCCTGGAGAAGGGGGCACAGACACAACATAATGGCAATTAGACAAAATTTGGAATGTGAAGAAATCTACACAAGAAAGGAGTCAAGTACCTTATAATATTTTCATATTCTTTGTCCCGTCCTTTGGAGTCTTTAAACCGACGGTACATTACTGATGCATCCACATTTGCAGGGCTGGATGTATTGGGTTCATTCAGAAGTGAAATTACTGATAAAAGGATTGTCCTGAAAAACAGAGAACAAGAGAACACACTTACAAGTCCGACTTACTGGTTACATTAAAGTAAACTTTCTGGAATTGGCAGGATTCATACCTGACATTTTGCGTTGGATTCCATCTTTCACATGGAAGCTCTCCACTTTGGGGGTCATCGACAGGGGGATGAAGAATTGAAATGCACAGGTCTCCATTCTACAAAGCATACAAACAAACCCATCCATGAGTAGAGTCAACTCCTCACATATGCACATTTAATACATAATGCCTGTAGAAGTGCATAATCCGATAAACTATTAACTAGTATAGGTATTTTCTTACCTCATAAACATTGGGATGCCAGACTTTGGTAAGGAATCGAATGCTTGGAGGAGAATAAGGATAGTCAGCAGGGAACTTCATGTGTGCCTGGAACAAATTTACTCAAAATAAGTTCTAACTAAATATGAAAAAAGACCACACACACACACACAAAAAAAAAACAGAAGTAATTTGAAGACAAAGAATACATGATATATTGAACTGGTTGGCATTGAGGGTCCTAAGGAACATTGTTTACAGACAAAGAGAAGAACAGGAAGAAGCAAAGTAGGTCAAGGCAACATTCAACAAAATATTTTCTCACAGGAAACATAACATGAGGAATCAAATAAGTCATAAACACACGAATCATGTAAATATTTCAATTCATGATCCTATATTTACATTTTATTGAATGTACAGTGAGTCAGCACAAGAAAACAGTTACGTAGGTTAGGATTTCTTTCCTCATGGTGTCTCCCAGAAAAAAAGGATCTGACGCTTTCATATTACGCTAGAAACAATTAAAGTCAGTGAGGCAAAAAAAGACAGACAGGGAAAAGCTGGATATTTGAGAAAAACAGTCTTCAAGGTCCTCAGGCTAAGGCTGTGCGCAACAACACCTGGTGTCAACTCAAACTTCCTTGGAGGGTGCCAGCTGACAAAGAGCCTTGAGAAAACTTTCCCAACATGGACTGATGCTCATCAGAGCCTCTGTAGGGCCGTGACCCCAACCCCCAACACACAAAGGACCCCCCCCAGGATCCCCCAGGACCCTGTGCTCACCTTGAAGTATCCCCCCTGGTAGAGGGTGTCGGGGGGGCCGAAAATGGCTACTTCCCACTCAAACAGATTGTCGTCGTTGACCAGCTTGACGCGGAACCCTTCGACGGGCTCGTCCTGGAGACTGCGGTACTCCATGCCGAGAGCTCGCACCGCACTACCCGTAGGCTGCATCAGGACTGCTGGGTTCTGCGGGTGCTGAGCTGCCATCCTCAACCAGTGGCCCGCAAGGAGCCTGCCCACTTCAAACCTTGCACTGCCTCTCCCGTTCGGTTCCACTTTGCTTCCTTGAATCCCTTCACGAAGGGCCAAGGAAACGGAGCAAATCTCGGCCTAGGCTGTGCCCTGCCAAAAACACAACACGGTTGGCTCAATTGACAAGATGCTCACTGACGTCACTCGCCTTGATGGGGGGCCAGTGCCAAGTGCCTTGCCTTGCCAGTTGCCGTTTACCCGTGCCGTGCCGTGCCGTGCCTTGCCCTGCCTTGGCCTTCTCCCTTCTCTCTCCAACTTTTGTCATCGCCGTCGTTTCGGCTCGAGGCGGGATCACAGGCCCTGGCACGGCCCCAGAAAAGCAAAAAGACGAGACAAAGGAAAATGTTTTGATTACCAGGATCCGAAAGGCTGCAGCACAAAGAAAGACAGCAATAATCTCTGAGAAATCAGCTGCGATGGACGTCAACTGAGAAAAAATGGACACTGACTTTCTAAAAACAGTGTTTGTGTCTTCCTTCTCCTTCTGGCTGTGGGAGGTGCTGCGGGCAGAACCCTTTGCTGTTCAACACTCAGTCGTTTCGACGATTCAAATGATTTGCAGCCTCTCTAAGCAGTTACACTGAACTTTACAAAACTGAATTGGTTGCCACACGAGGCCCCATGACATGTTAACACAAACAAAGAAGAACTGCCAGCTTGGAGAAGAGGGGCTGTGCCGTGGGGGGCGGGGGTGGGGGATCCAGTGACACGCAGCGCAGTTTACATCTGACATGTCCCGTCTGCTGTAATATGTTTATATCACACATAAACCATGGACGGAAGCGTTGCCAGTAGTTCGTGCGATGTTTCAGGTGGAAATAGCATCCTTTACGAGCTTCTCGTCTATTCGGAATGGAAACAAGACCCTGAATTGCCAGTGAGTGTTTGAATATAATATAAACGATGTGCTCTTCTTAACCTGAGTGTCAACACAGATTTATCATATTATTGACGAGCAATGCTCCTTTGCGACTGAGAGTCAACTCTTTACTAAATCGCCGGTGTCATTGGCCCAGTCCTGTTTGATCTGGTCGTGTGCACAGTGCGACGAACTGCCAGTAATGAAAATACAGTGGCAACAAGTAGCGTCAATATCCTAACACATTATGTTTTCTTTTGCAGAAGCGACCTCCTGAAACTGAGGAAGGATTTGGATCCATACTGAAAAGTTCCTTAGCCCTTCATCGTCATGATGCACGACCTGAGCATGTTGAAAGGTGCTGAAAGGCTCAAGGTTCAGAACGAGTTGACTTTAAGGAGGATTATTTGTGCTGAATGCTGCTTACTCTTCATTGCAGGCTTCTTAGTTACCAACAACCATGGCGCTTATGTGTTGGTGATGGCGGCAAAGTTGTTGCTATCATTCAGGATACTTCTCTGGAAATCCGGTCCTCTCGAGATGAATATTCATCAGTGATAGCGAAAGCATCATGTATGTTAGTCCTCATTTAAGGGTATTGTCCCACTGCTGTTGTGACACCTTATGTTTATTTTACCTCCTTTTTTTTAACACTTTTCAGTACCGAAGGATCCATTTCCCCAATGGAGAAGGTGGTGCTGGTCTCCTGATTGTACGATGCTTGCAGTAGGCTTCAGCAATGGCACAGTGAGAGTGTATGACTTGATGGGCTGCAATCTTTTCTCTATTACTCCTGTAAGTTTGTTGGGTTGTCTTCCTAATTCTTGCTTTGTTTAGTATAGTTCCAATTTGAAAAATGATGTTTATTTCTAGCCAGGACAGCAGCAAGAACAGAGTTTTAGTCATACAAGAAACGCCTTTGCCTCGTGCTTCTTTCTTCAGGCTCGGACATCATCTCAAAAATGGTAATACAGGGTCCAAAGGTAGTTCTTCTTCTTACTTGTTGTAGCAAAAAAGGAACTATTTCAAGGACTATTTTCTAAACAAACATGAGTAAGACTAAAGAAACACCCGTCTGATGTAGTTTTTTTCTCCTAGGTCAAGCGAGTTAGTTACTGTGGATTACAAAGGTCAGCTGCACAGCTATTTAGTGTCTCCAACAGAAGGTTTCCAAGAAAATCATTTGTTTTCATTCAGTACATTTTTTCGCTTGGGCATCACTGCTGTCGGGTATCATCCTGTGCATTCTGTGTTATTTGTTGCTGGTCCTGTTACATCCAAAGGAAACTTGCAGTTACAGGTACAGTGACATATAACATGAACCTATGACTTCCAATTTCATTTTTGTTTAGAAGAAAAATATTGAACATAACACAAATTTGAAGTACAATGTCTACATACACATTATTAAACTGCTATTCAGGAGTCTGGGGACAAAATTGGACTAACTGCATGGAGAATTCTAAATGACCATCCATTCTATCAAATAGTTCATCATGAAAAGAAAGGTGAAGGGTCTCCTTTTTCAGAGAGTCTATGGAAAATACCATTTTTTGGATCACAACAACCACAGGTATGATAGTTTTATTTTCTTCACCTTTTCACATTTTATGTGGCATAGAATATTAACTGTAATCCAAGACATGTCTATGAATTTTTGTGCTTCAAGAGTGTTCTGGTGCGTTTGGAAGTGTCTCCTTCTGCTAAACGAATTGCTGCTTTGCATTCTTGTGGTGGTGTTTCTGTGTGGTCCTTACCTGGCATCAGGTTAGTGCTGCATGTTTTACAATTTTTTATATCCTAAAATATCAAGTGTACATTTAGTGAAACTTGTCTCTTGCAGACTTCAAGGTTTTTGGCCTTTAACCGAGCAGCCTGACTGGGATACTCAGAACCCACTGACTCTAGAACCAGTGTCTCCTAATGGCAAACGGTCTCCAAGTATTCGACAGTTATCTCAGGAATCATTTTACCCAGTTGATCTGGATTGGTGGTCTGACGAGGTAAAATGTTCAAAACTCTTTTCTATTTCTTACATATCTTAGGAGGTTGTCTAAAACTTATTTTATTGTTCTTATAGGCTCTTGTCTTGGTAAGGAACTCTGGAGCTGTGAGTGTATGTGAAATTGCAAGTCTTCAAAATTTGTTGGGAGAAAGTCCTGAATTTTTAGCTGGTTCGCCACAAGTTCGAAGATTCCACAATGAAAAAGGATTTCTTGCCCTTGAATGTGATGTAGATTTGATCTCAAAGAGCCGCAATAATGAAGAATCGTTTGAGGTAATCAAAAAATTAAGTTTTATTTTGATGTATGTAGAGAATTTTTTTGTTACTTTTTCTTCTTTTAAAAAAAATAATAATTATTATTTTTATTTGGCAGCTGCAGGAAAACTCTATTTTAGATGCATATGATGACGGAGTGGAAAATGAAACACCTACCACTGTCTTTCAGCGTGTTGCAACCATCCTTAATTCCGTTGCTTATTTGGTGACTGATATGGAACGTTTCAGACCAAGACGGAAGAGACTTAGGTTGTGCCGGCGCACATACAGATTACTTGCTCTTCGGAGCACCACACCTGAAGAACTTTATTTTCGAAAGGTATTCTACTGAGTCCTAATCTTCGATCAGAGTGTGTTTTAATTCTTGTTAGCAATGTTTGTATGCCACCAAGGAAACTAACTGTAATGCTTAACATTTCCACAGCTGGATAATGAAGAATATGGTGAAGCTCTGAACCTAGCAAACACTTATAATCTTGATTGCGATCTTGTATATCAGAGGCAATGGCGGAATAATAAAGTATCAGTTGCAACTATTAGAGATTACCTTAGTAAAGTTTCAAATCAGACTTGGGTTCTCAGAGAATGTCTTGATAGAGTGCCTGAATCACTACTTGCTGCTCGTGACCTGATAGATTTTGGCTTAAAAGCTACATCCAAAGAGGCCTTTCGAAATTTGGGTGGCAAGCGCAAAGTAAAAGATGTTGCGGATATAACAGAAAAACAAAGAGAATTCATATTATTTCGGCACACTCTGCTCCGTTATCATGATCGTCTCACCATGTATGAGGTCAGTTGAGACCTTTTGGTTTGAATGTCACAGGTTCTGCATGGAGATGTTAATGAATAATTGTTTGTGCAGAAAATCCTCGGGGGCCTTCAACTAGCAGATGAGTTGTTTGAACATTCAGTGTATGCTGATTTCCGGTCTTCCTCATCCCTCCGTGCTTGTGTTCAGTTTGCTCGTGCTGCTAATGGTCGCGCGGTAGAGTGCATGCTCACATATCAAGGGAGTCAAACATTGCATCATTGGCTCCCCATCCTCTCTAATTTTCCAGAGACAGTGTGCCCAATGGAGTACAAGTTAGTATACTTTTATCAATAGCTTTTGCTTTGTCAGATGGAAGACTCTGTAATTGTATGTCTATAGAATCAAAATTTATTTCAGATCTTTGCTTCCTGAACTAACTGCTGAAGGTGTTGTTTTCTCTTGGCAAGGGTCACACCTTCGTGAGCTTGACTGGAGTGAAAAAGATGTGTTTGGGTATGCATTTTCACTGATGTGTCTGTTCATTGGTGATAATGTGTTCAGTGTGTAATTGTTTCAATCTTTTCCTTGATTTTCATAGAACTCTAAAGGGCCCAGAGATGGACACTCCAGACATGGACAACAAGTGGCTGTATGAGCATGAGCCTGGTCTATCAACTTATCGCATCCCTGTCAAGGAATTGACCCCAGCTTTGATTCAACAGTGGTACCTGGAACGAATAAGAGCCATTGAGCGATCCAGCAGAATGGTCGATAATGCACTTATATTGCTTCGTTTAGCACAAGATAACAACATTCAGGTAGGATTCTGATACTTGATTGATTTTAATCTTGTCTTGTAAAAGTAAGGAAATTAGGGTATCACTTACTTTGTGAGAAATAATAATTTAAAAAACTTAACAAATTTTACAGGGCCTGGGAAATCTTCTTCAAGAACTTCAGGTGTTGGATGCTCTGGTTTACGAACTTTTTCTGGAAGATATAAGCCTAGCAGACTTAGAAAAGAAGTCTCCACTAGAAAAATGCAAACTTTTGATGTCAAAAGTATGTATAATTCTTGAGGTCTCAAAAATCTCATCTAAATCAAGGATGCATTATTAGTTTTGTTCCTCAAATTTGATTAAACTTTTCAGACTACAGAAGATTCATTTCTTTCTGATATGAACAGACTACTACTTCCATATCTAGATCGAATAGAAAAGGAACATCCTGGGATGAAGCTTCATTTGCTCCATGACTATATTATATCAGTGTCGAGTGAAAGTTTAATATTGCCATTAAAGGTTTGTAACTTAAGATATCACATATTTGTTTTCTTCACTTCTCAGTACAACTTCCTTGTTAAAAGTAATCCATGCCTGTTTCCATGTTATGATTTGTGTCAATCTTTGCTCCATACAGTTCTTTGAAGGTCAAGAGGAGGTATCATGTGGACTTTCACCAGATGAACTATCAACCATTGCAGTAGATTCTATTTATTCCTACGTCAATACTGATGATTTGCATTTAGCTCAAGGCATTTTGGCTGCTATACCTGTCCAAAGGTAAAATATAAATTAGGTAGCTGCATAAATGTTTAAAAGTCCAAAATATTGTTTTTGATTTTACTCTTAAAAAAAAGAAGAGATGTGATCATTGGCACTAATCTTTTACTTTCTAGAGTTCTCAGTGTTTCTCATACAGAACAGCTGGATGTGTTGGAATTAGAGCTGGCTGCAAGTCTTGTTCTCAATCGGAATGGTATTCCAAAATCTCTTGGCTACATAAGAGACAACAAGCATGAAGTACAAACAGTTACACAACTTCTCACACGTCTTTCTAGAACTGTAGCCAACAGGTTTGAATGCATTTTTTATTTGTTCTGAGTTTGTCCTTTGAAGTTTCCATTTGCATTTCTCTCTAACTTTGTATTGTATTTGATCACAGCAGCCCTACCCCTTCAGAAGCAGTGTGGTCTGCTTTGCTCAGTGATATGCTTGATTTGCAACGTTCTGTATTTAATTGTGTGCCTCCTCACACATGTTTTGAGGTAAGAAGTGAAGCCTGCAAGGCTCATTTCTGGGGTAATTTCATCACCACTCTCAATTAACTGTCTATTAATTTAATATTTTTAGGTGTTTTGCTCTACATTGCTTGCATCTGGGAATATGGCCTCTATTAAATTGGCAGGAAACTATTTTAATTGTTCGACATCTGCCAAAAGTGAACTCTATTTGGGTTCCGAGTCTCAAATATCAAGCAATAAATGTATTGAGCTTGTACTATCTGCTGCTCGAGAATACATGGATTCAGCTGGGTCTTTAACAGATCCTGCAATGGATCTTGCAAGGTAAGTGTATGATACAGAAACTCACTAAGATTTATTCAAACAATTGAATTCCTGCTGCATTGAAAACAAAATTTACATTTCTCAAAAGGGCCTGTTTACATCTGTTGTCTATTGAAAATGAATATATACATGAGGAAAGGAATTTGTTAACTGCCTTCCAACTCTTACATGAATTTGGTGTAAAAATGCTGCCCATACAAGGTACATCTGCATTTTATCAGATCAACCATTATGTGTTCCCCAAATTGTCTTTTTCAAATGTTTTTTTTCTCTTTTTTTCTCCTATCAATTTGCAGTGCGATTGTGCCCTGACAAGTTGAGACTGATCGAAGACTGCTTGAAAAAGAAGTCAGGAGCTCATCGCAATCCCAGCAAACTGCTACAGCTGGCAGCTCACTTAAGCATTTGCACTGATGACCCAAATGAAAGACAGGGCCGTGTGCTTGTGCTGATTGCTGAAGCTGCTTATTTGGTGTGTCATGTTCAGAAATCAATCAGTCTTTAGATAATTTTCAATGTAGTTCTTTTTATTCATACTTTCCTTGACTTTTCAGACAAATGACTTCCGAAGCTGTGCAGAAACATGTAACCGTCTTGTCACTGCGAATTACACCAGTGGTTGGGCTATCACTAGTAAATTGGCCAAGACTGTGCAGTTTAAAGATCTCTCCACGCGAGGTCATTTATTGTCCTTTGCACTCCAACATTGTCCACCCGATATGTTACAAGAATTGGTGGATATAAGGTATACAGTATGCATTGTTCTCTGAAAGGTCATGAAAAGAGAAGGTTCATACTGTTACACAAAGTTCTTGTCTGAATTGACTGATAACCCTTTCAAACTCTATTTAACTCTCTTTTGTGGTTTTTCAGACGCTCTTTAGAAATTGAATCCTTGCAGCAGGTAGTGAAAAAACAAATTGTCATGCACAATTCTAGTCTCTCTGTTCATCTGGAGGGACAGAGCTCAAATATCCAAGTAAGATGGTATTCAAAGAGTTCATTTTAAAATTTATTGCTTTTTTTATCTATTGCTTGTCATCTATTAATGTGATGGACCTATTTCTTCTTCTTAATTTAGGATGTAGACATTTTGCAGTCATTACCAATAGGAGAATCCAGTGTCCAAGAAACAACACAACGTCTTTTGAATTGCATTGGTGATACTCAGTTTTGGAAGAAAGCTCTCCGTATAGGGTAAGTGTTAAACCTATTTTTGGAAATTGTTTGTTTGTTTTTATATACTTTTCTTGCTATTGGCTATTTCAGAGGGAAGTATCCATGCCTCACCCTGTGTTTGTTTCAGTTGGGATGAAAGTGTTGATAAAGATGTAGCAGAAGTTGCAAAGTCACACGAATATCATACTGGTCATGCCTTCTATTCTACACTGTATGATTCAACTGCATTCCGTGCAAGTAAACTAGGGTGCTCATATGACTGCTTCTCTGCTCCCGACATTCCTCCCCAACTACAATTGGAACAGGCGATTTTGCGAATGTCTCTATTAGAGCAAGACTCTGGGTCAGACAATTCCAATTTAACCAATGGTATACATTTTCATTTTCAGAATTTACACTGAAAGGATGGAATCTTTTCCATCCATTCTACATATGGCATCCGTGTTTAATTTTGTATTGTGCTTGAAAATTTCCAGTCTTGTCAGAATGCGCCCTCTCCCTTCTTCATGAAGACAACTGTCTGGGTCTCGGGTATCTTTTATCGCTTCCAGAAGCCTATGCAAAGGAAGCTAGTTATAAAGTCTTTGGGTCCAACTTATCGTCTGTGAGCCTACAATTAGCGCAATATCATGCTGCATTGCGCTGGTATAAAAATATAGTGAACGGCGATGCAGAAAAGATGTTTAACTTGTTTCTTTACACACCTCAGGAGGTAAGAATTTCTCTAAATGTTTATGGTGCATCTATTTATGATTTTTCAGTTGTAAAGCAATTTTCTTTTTAAATTGTTTTGTGATAGGTGATTTCACTAGCTGCTCAGACTAACTGTGAGGATAAAATATGGCAGAATGAGCTACTCAGCTGGAGAACTCAACTTGCTGATTATGTGCAAGCTCAAGACCTCTTGACTTTAGATTGTGGAGTTGACGTAAACAGATTTGCCACAGATGAGCAGTACAGGCATGACACTATACTGGGCTTAGCCATGTAAGATATTTGCTTAAATATAGGCTAAATAAATCTGTGCACAATTTTTTAAAATTAATTTGTTAAATTCTTTCAGGAATGAAGACATAGAAAAGTTACGCTTCGCCTTGGCACTTTCTGGAAGACATGGTGTTGAGCGTGGACAAGTAATAGCTGAACATGTTTCGCACCTTCTATTAAGTGACTTGCCAGATATTGATCTTAAGAAGCGCCTGTCTGGGCCCGAGCTACGAAGTTTATTGGTCGAGGCGTCAGAGGCAGTGAAAGAAAAGTCAGTACTGCATGATATTTATTGAGTCTCATGAATTTTCTTTTTTCTGAACTGGTCATGAATTGATCCTTTTTTATTCTTCATGTAAGGCTTGAGGCATCAGTTCTTCCTAATATAGATGGCAAGGAAATAAATCTGCTGGATCTGTATTTCACTGTCTTAAATCAAGTTGCTCCTTCACATCGGAGCACACGCCTGCTTCCAAAAGATCATCTCAAATTGTTGTCAAAAGTTAAGGCAACAACTGCAGGTATTTGTCCACTTTATTAAATTATGTTATAAACTGCATTAATTAAATTATTGCCTCACATTTTCTTAAAACTTTCAGCCATTGATTACAAGATGCTCATCTCAGGTCCTAAATACACTATCAAAGCAGTTGAAGCATCTTTGACCCCTGATAACATCCCACTCATTGCCAAACTCTTGAAAGCAATGCCAGGAGCTTTAGCAAGCCCTCTGTCTACAAGCCAACTGTATTCAGTATATGTTAAAAACCAACTAAAGGTAAGTTATGTCCATGTGACACTGTTATGAAAGATACACTTAAATGGCTGTGGAATTTACTACACTGAAAGTTTTATTTAATTATTGCAGAATTCTAATAATGTATCAGTTCAGAAATTTGCACCGCTGCTAGTTAATATTGAGGCCAAGGATGTAGTTGAAGTTATAGAAAGTGCATTTTTTTGTGATACGTCCTCGAAGGCATCCATTTCTCTGGTACTAGCTGAAGAACTTATAGCAGCAGCCTTGTCATATTGCAGTTTTTCAGAATCTGACAATTACATGGCTCAACTTGCCTCATGGAAAGACCATGTTCGTAATTCTAGGTGGCTAATGGAAAATTGGCCAGATGAAGAATGCTGCAAGTAAGTAACTCTTGCTCAATTTTTTGTTTTGTTTTTTGTTCCAAGAAACAAAGACTACAGTTTTAAATTCAATCATTGATTTCTTTAACCATAGGGATTATCTTGCAACAAATGGTGACAAGGATAGTTTGATGCATTTGTTGAACATTGCATTTTTAAGTGAAGAAAAGTCAACAAATCTGGTTTCTGACTTATTGAACCGTATCGCAACAGTATCTAAGATGTCAGAAGAATCAATAATGTTTGACACATTCAGAAATTGTGTAAATTCATTCAAGTAAGTTCCCGTTTTTCATGCAATTTCCTGAATTCTTATGCCCTTATATTAGATGAAAAAAAAAAACTTTTCCCCCCTTATTAATAGGGAAAACAATAGTGAAAGTTCCACGCTAAGTTCTGCAGTTCGTCGAGTTGAACAATTTGCTGCTCTTGGGAAACTACTGGGGAATAAAGATGACTGGGAGGCAATCTTACGCCCATTAGCAACCCAGGATAGACTTCCTCCTGAACAGAGATTGAAAATTTTTAACATCCTACAGGTATTGTCTTATCTTATCTTATCTTTATTGTTCTTGAACAGTTTATTTTTATATTTTTAGAAATATATTTGACCACACCATTCTTGATGCATCACAGAAAACAACAAATGAAACTGTCCAAGAACCAACACTTCTTCTCTCCCACACTCAAACAATTCTGGCCTCGTCATGGCCTAAAGCCTCGGTAGGAAATGAGGATCTACTAGATGAAGAGAGTAGAGCTGAATTACTGCTTCAACTCATTCAAAACACTGAGTCATGGCAGCAGAGAGATGCCTTGCGAAATATATTAGATTTGTGGCCAGCATTTTCTGTTAACTGTGATAGGTGAGTTGGAAGAGGGCAACATGATTGAATCTTGTAATGTGAATTTTACTGGCATACTTGTGCATTCAAAATTAATGTGTTTCATTTCTTTGTTTGCAGTGCCACAAAAGTATTTTATCAGCTGTTGCTGAATTGTGTTCTTTGTGAGAATGGCAAGTGGACTGAACAGAAAGCATCATATTTAACTGATGTGTGTCACAGGCACCAAATGTCATACAGTGTAAGTCAGTGTTCATTAATGTGTTTCATATATCATTTTTTAAATAAAAGAAGAGATGTTGTGACATCATTTTTTTAATTTGTTTCAGGAGTTAGAGCGATTTCTCTCAGAAGCCCAGAGCAAATCAGAAGAACATGCTGATGGAGATGATGAAAATGAAGATGATGACGCAGAGTCAACAATCGATGTCCAACTTTTAATCCTTGTCTGCTTGCTGCATGATGATATAAAAGCACACCGTAAAGTTATATCTCTTGCGCAACAGCAATTAATGGTAATTGTTTGTTATATCCTTAACAAAAGTAAACTTATTTACCCATGCATTTTCTAAATCGAAAAGAAACAAAACATGTTTGTACATTAATGTGTTTGTTTTGCTTCTTTTAGGTCCCATTTCATGACAAAGTAGCAGAGCTGGCCCTTGCTCGTGGTTTGACTGTGGATCTCTTGTCGACCCCTGCATATTCAGATCTGATATCTGGTGTCCTCATAAATAATCCATCATCTGTTGGAAATATTGTGAAGACACTGCTTCAAAGAAAACACATTCCAGAAGCTGGGTCTGTAATTTTACGGTCTCTTAACTCTGTCCCATCTTTCATGAGAACATTCTCTGCTTCAGTTGTTGTGGGTCTTCGGCACACCTCTAGCCCTGTTACACCTTTAAAGGGAAAAAAATCAGAAGAAAGGGTTGTCAGTGCTGGACTCCAGAGTCAGCCTGTGAGTACCATAGCTCAAACATCTCATGCTCAAAGTGAATGGGATGCTGCCGAGAATGATTGGAGTGATGTAGAAGAATCCGAAGATGTAATCAACTCTAAAACATCCAGCCACCAAGTTAGCAATGAGCATCAGAAAGAAAATATTAAGACTGAGGAACAGCCCAA
Source organism: Odontothrips loti (assembly GCA_038380765.1). Taxonomy (NCBI): domain Eukaryota; kingdom Metazoa; phylum Arthropoda; class Insecta; order Thysanoptera; family Thripidae; genus Odontothrips; species Odontothrips loti. Next base: position 6,094,967 of record CM076257.1, on the reverse strand, counting down.
ATCAGATGACTGGGGTGCTCAAGATGGTTGGGATAATTGGTCAGATGATGAAAATGAAGAAGAATTAGAAAAAATTGATTCAGAGAAAGTAAGTTGCGAAAGGTTCAACCAAGAGGAGGATTTCCAGACCAAGACAAAACGTATCAGTCTTCCACTCATGCCCTCGCCACAGAGTGCCTTTGCCCGAGTACCACCACGAGACCAAGTGCAAGTGCAAGAGGAGCAGGAACAGGACCGTCCTGAGGAGCCCAAACCTGAGTCTGTCCGTGATTCAGATTGGGATGAGGATGATTGGGGTACAGGTTGGGAGAGTTAGTATTGTCATGGAAAGAGTGCATTTTCTGTTGTTTCTGTACTTTCTCTTGGTGACCACAACCCTACAACTGTGAAAATTTGTGGTGGTCATGTGCCAGTCTTGTTATGTTACTTGATTTGATATAAAAATAATTTTGTATAATCTAGAAACCTATTGTTTTTAGGGACTAGTAACTGTTTTCCTGGTTTAGAAATAAATGTTTGCAATAATGTGAATGAATTGATGCCTATTATGGGTTCCATACTGTGATATCCCTCTTCATCTTGTACTAATGAATAAATATTGCAAGTTGTACATTCTCTCTTTTTCATTTGACATTCCCATGACATGGCAAATCACAGTATAGTGGGGAAGGTAATTTTAACGGTATAATAACAGAAGCACAGTAAAAGCAGAATAGTATCTTATTGACAATAACAGAGCACACTTAGTGAGGAAAGGAAAAATTAACCGATAGCTCCTAGATTATGGAAATATTAACAATTTTCTTTTATATAATAACTATTCTTTAAGAGCACGTTTCTTGCGTAAGATGCTTGTGATGAAGAACTCTCCTGCTTTATAAGAACTTCTTACTAGGGGTCCACTAGCAGTGTAGAGGAAACCCATTTCATTTCCAATATTTTCCCAGTGCTTGAATTTCTCAGGTGTCACATATTCCACCACCTAAAACAAATCAATAATTACATATACAGGGAAGTTTGCAGTCACATCTGCGCACAAACAGTTAAGACTGAGACTCACCATGAGATGCCGTTTAGTTGGTTGCATATACTGCCCTAAAGTGACACAGTCCACTCCTGCATCCAATAGATCTGGGAGGGAAAAATAAACATTGAAAAAAAAAATCCAAAGTTTATATCATTGAGGTACAAAACATGATTACCTTTCATAGTCTGATGAACTTGCTCGTCAGTTTCTCCAAGTCCAAGCATAATAGACGACTTTGTGATAAGATCAGGATTTGCTTCTTTTGCACCTTTCAACACTGCAAGTGATTGTCTACAAAGAAAGGGGGATGCAATCAATAACTCTACAACTGAAATTCAGGCAAGGCAAATTAAAACAGAGGAAGCACATAAATTATTTACAATTCCTCACCTATAATGTGCTCGACGGTCTCTAACAAATGGTGTTAGGGTCTCAACAGTTTCCACATTATGTGCAAATACATCGAGACCAGACGAAGCTATTGTTTTTACATGACCTTGGTTTCCTCTGAAATCAGGCACTAAGCACTCAACAAGGATTTCTGTATTTCTGTGAAGGGTAAATGTGAGTTTAGTTTGACTTAATACAAAAGTAGGATAAACAGATCCACTCTTTACATGGGGTGGATAAATCATTAACTTACAGCCTTTTGATTTCTTTCACAGTTTCTGCAAAGTGGTTTGACCCACCATCCTCCAAATCTGTAATACATATTTACTGTAGTGTAGCAGAGTATTTTTTTATTTAAAATTTATAACAGACTTTATGAGGCAATCAAAAAGAAATTACCATCTCTGTCAACTGATGTTAGAACAACATAATCCAGACCCCAGGAAGCAATTGCAGCTGCTGTGTTGGCGGGCTCATTAGGATCAGGGGGTGGAGGTTTCCTTGCAGTTTTTACGGAGCAAAAGCGACATCCTCTCGTACATGTGTCACCTAATAACTGGTGGCAGATTTAGGATGATTTAGAACACAACAGATAAAAAAACAACAAAGGTAGAAAATGCAGTTCTCACCATAATGGTTGCTGTGGCAGTGCCATGTTTTCCTCCACCCCAACATTCTCCAATGTTTGGACATCTAGCCTCTTCACAGACAGTGTGCAAGTTCAGACCACGAAGCTGATCCTTTATCCGACTGAAATTTGTACCAGTAGGAATTTTTGTTTTAAGCCATGGAGGCAAACGCAATCTTTCTGATTCACCTACACAAATAAGAGAATAGACCGAGTAAATGAGAAGTCAATCAGACTGCATGGAATGTCCCTTTTAATTCCTGTACTAGTGACGACTGCGTTTCATACCTTTGGCCCGGCGAAGCTTCCCGTCATAGCTGTCAATACTCTCATTCAGAGGCTCTGCCGATTCTGAGATAAAATGCCCTAGATCTGGCCCCTCTGCAATCCGTTTCTTTATTTTCTCGGGCAAAGTTGATGGAGTATGGGCCAGTCTGCAGAATGATGTGTGTGAAACCTGGTGAAAAATTAAGTCAGTCTTAGAATCTTTCTCCGTTTTGACAGTATTCTTTTGGGTGGGCACCGTGTAAAGTTTATCTCAAGGGTACGGTAACCTATGACGTACATATAACTTACGATATCTTTGATCAAATTCTGTGACACACACAGAACTTAGTACTGAAAAAAATAATGAAGAGTTAAATTTACCTCCAGATCAAGAAATCGTAGCCTGGTAAGGCTATCAGAAATTTTGGGTCGAATCATGTCGCAACGCTGGAAAATAACACTAGCCTAGCAGATGACGACAAGCTGACGAAAAAACAAGGAAAAAACAATTGATTGCAATGAATGGAAGTAGGAGGGGGAGGGGGCATGGCCGTGAGAGCGACACGTCACGGCCAGGGTTCCATTCGAGCGGGACAGCTTAAACGAGGCGCTGTACCCTCAATAGGATCAAAACCAGAACAACGCCAGAGTAACCAGATTTACCTTTACCTATCGTAATGCAGCCGACCCGACCCGCTCACAACACAAGGAACACAGGGTCAGCAGAGCTCCACGAATGACCCCACCACCGCGATTCGTGTGCGTATCTTTCCGTATTTCCCGGTGATAAGAGTGCGTTGTTATGTGGTAGCAGTCTCTCTAGGTAGCAGCAGCGGTGGCACACACACACACACACACACACACACACACACACACTTACATACACACATGCATACATGTAGCACAGCTGTCAGTGAGTGTCAGCGAGGTGTCGTGAGGCGCGGAGGGGAGACCGGGAGACGCGAGCGGCCCGGGGTCCTGTCCTGCCTGCCCGGTGATTCGGCAGGCAGTGCGACGGCAGCAGCGGCAGGACCGGTCCGACGACACCATGGCCGGGCCCAGAGTCAACCAGATGAGGGGGAACTGGCCGCTGGCAGCGGCGCTGGCGGTGTGCTTGACGGGGGCCTTGGTGGACGCCGTGCCCGTGCAGACGGTGCGCGCGGGTCCGAGCCCGTTCCTCCTGCAGATCGTGCACCTCAACGACTTCCACGCGCGCTTCGAGCCCGTCTCGGAGAAGGCCTCGGAGTGCAAGCCGGAGGCTGGTGCCTGCATCGGTGGGCTGGCCAGGGTGTCGGCCGTCATCGCCGCCGAGAAGGCCAGCAATCCGGACGCCCTCGTCCTCAACGGCGGCGACAACTTCCAGGGTACACTCTGGTACAACCTGTTCAAGGCCAACGCCACAGGCCACTTCATGAAGGAGCTTCCGTGGGACGTACTGGTATGTTTGGTTCGTGTTGTGCGTAGACCCGGGTGCCGCCGCCGGTACGGTAGATTTTCGCACGCCACCGCCGGCGTCTTTGTCGGCGGCGCACCGGGGCGTGCAGGCTTTCTGACATCGCGTTTTGGGGGGTCGAAAAATTAGCGAGTGATATTAGCGTTGCGGAGGATTTTGGTGTTTCTGGTATTTCAGGGCCATATGCCACAAACAAAAGTGGTATCCAAAAAGGTATTTTTGGGGAACAGAAAGGTTTCGGGGCATTTGAAGTACTTCCAAGGTGCTTTCAACGGGTACTGCGTTAAAGACGGGGTTCGAGTTGTGGCAAGTCGGTGCCACGTTGGAGCGTTGGGGGGCGCCGCTCGCCCTGTGACTGCTTCTGTGCCGGACCGGGCCGTGCGGGACCGGGCAACGTCGAAGGGTAAACCACTCTCGATATTAGTGTACATTGAATACATTCATTACTTATATATTGAGGAATATCGCGAATATTTGTGTATAACCTAATAAAAAATAAATCGATCCGATGCCCCGTGCTCACACAATCGAGGAATTAATGAAAAAAGATACCCTACCTCTCCCAGCCCTGGTTAGAGATTCCCACCCGGCGTAGAGAGTGTTTGTGGAGAGGGAAATGCCACCCAGTGGGAACCGGTTGTTGTGCCTTAGACGACTGCCAAGATACAATCCCATCGCGTCGAACCGACGATTGGACGAACCCCTAGCCATTCGCCCCAGCCGAGTCTTGCCAGACACTCCCCGGGTCGGCGGGGGCAGGCGACCACCACCGAGAAGGGGGAAAAAAAAACACGAATAGTTGGACGAGACTTCATTATGACAAATGTTCCCAGAATTGAAATTTATTTGCTTCCTGGTCTCCATTTATTTTCGAAAGTACTAAAAGGCATTTTCAAAATGATTTTGCCGCTGGCGAAATATGACACGGCGTGCACGCCGGCGGCTGTTTTGGGCCCTCACGCTTCCGCCGTCGAAACTCCCGTCGGCGCCCAGGTCTAGTTGTGCGGCGGCATAGTCGCTTCCGGCATTGGAAAGGGGGGGGGGGCAGCCATTTATCGCTTGCTGCTTCACATGACGTAATATACGGAAATCCGCGGCCTTCCCTGTAGTCTGTCGAAGGGCTCCGCGTATCTGGTAACGTAACGCAAACAGCGCAACTGAAACAGTACCATTTCCCGCGCTATCGGCGCGGCGTCATCTGGCCCGGTTCACGGAGCATTACTTTAAAAAAAGCCAGTAACCCATCGATGACGCTTCAAAAGTTGCCGGCCCCCGTCACCTACCACGAGTTAGGTTCGTTACGAGTTACTAAGTTGCCTGGAAGCGAGGCAAACTCCGCACACCGTTCCGATCCCATCTTGCTGTTGCAGACCATCGGCAACCACGAGTTCGACGACGGCATCGACGGCCTGACGCCCTTCCTGGAGGAGGTGAAGCCGAAGGCCCCCTTCGTCATCGCCAACATGGATGACAGCGAGGAGCCGCGCATGAAGGGTCTGTGGGAGAAGTCCGTCGTGGTGCAGCGGGGAGGCCGCAGCATCGGCATCGTCGGCTACATCTGGAAGGACACCCCGGTGCGTGGAGCGGAGCGGAGGGCGGGACCAGGCGTGGCCTCGAGTTCCGGAGTCCCGGCCGCCCCCGGCACCGGCAGCCCCCCGGCCGCATCGTCCCAGGCCGGGGGCCGCGGCTCGCGGTCGGGAGGCGGCTTGGAAATAGCCGCCCCCACACGACACGGGCACCCTTTAACGGCGTGGGGGGTCGCCCCCCTCTGGGTGGGCGTAGAAAGGCCCACCCCCCGGTGCACGGCGCCCAGGGCGGACAAGGAGGTTGCTGTGAACCGCGGCTGTACTGCCCCTCCTTTGCCCTTTCTGTGGGTGGCCGGGGCCGGGCCGGGCTGGGGTGTCCCGGAGGCCTCGGAGAGGGCGGGGGGCGTGGACGAGTGCGAGAGCGAGCTTGTGGGCGGACCACGCTGCGTGCACTGCGCGACGCGCTGGGGCTGGCCTGGGGTGTCGTCACGGTGGCTGGGTCGAAACCAGGCGACGAAAGACCCTCCTGCCGCTGTGTCAAAATTTTGAATTTTGATTGTAATGAAACGTGGAATGAAATCATGCTCCCTCTAAAAAAAAAAAAAAAAAAAAACTAAAAAAAAACAGATTATCTCTGATCGTAGACGATCGCCAAGACGGAGAAGCTGATCTTCAGCGACGAGCTGGAGGCCCTGGACGAGGAAGCGGCCCGCCTCAAGGCGTCAGGCGTCGACATCATCCTGGCGCTATCACACGCGGGCATCGACGTCGACCTGAGCGTCGCCAACAGGACCAAGTACGCCGACGTGATCGTGGGCGCCCACTCGCACACCCTGCTGTACAACGGTGAGTCTGTGTCTGTGCCGGGGGATCAACTCAGCGCTTAGCGCCTGCGGAGCCCAGGGTAGGCAACATCCAGCGCCGCACTGCACGGATGTGTGGCGGGCCAGCCTACCCTGCGGTTCGCAGGCGGTGGTGGTGGCGGTCCGACCAGCTGGGCTGGGCTGGGCTGGGCTGGGCCAGCAGGCACCTAATGAGCCGTGCTGGCCATGCTGACCGTGCCTTCTGCTGCAGGCGACCCCCCAGGTGGAGACAAGGCCTTCGGGCCCTACCCCATGGTGGTGAAGCAGGAGTCCGGCCGCCAGGTGCTCGTCGTGCAGGCCGCCGCCTACACCAAGTACCTCGGCAACCTCACCGTGCTCTTCGACGACCAGGGCGAAGTCCAGGAGTGGTCCGGGAACGCCGTCTACCTCGGCGCGGACGTGCCCCAAGGTGAGAACGGGGGAGGATCAGGGAGCGGAGGGGAGGGTCAGAGGGCGGTGCCTGTGCGGGTGGGCGGGCAGCACGCCGCCCTCCACCACCAGGAGCTCAGCGAGCCCAGGAAGTGGCCGGGCTGCCGCCGCGGCCGCCACCCCTTCAGCGAGTGTGGCGGGTCTGCTGGCCGCGGCGGCAGCCAACGTCACCCCCTCCCATCCCCTCTCCTCTCCCGGCGCAGACGAGAAGATGGTGCAGGAGATGGCGCCCTGGAAGGCGGAGGTGGAGGCCCTCGGCAAGCAGGTCGTGGGGTCGACGCTGGTGGAGGTGGACAAGCTCACCCACGACTGCTACCACAGCGAGTGCACGCTGGGCAACTTCGTCACCGACGCCATGGTGGATTACGTGAGTGTGCCCGACTACACGGCCCGTCCATCGGCGTCCTCCGTTGTCAGGGGCTGCCAATTGCCAAGGCTTATCTCGGTGGCTTACCGGCGCCGGCGGTGAGTCCCGCACTCGAGAGGCTCCTGTCTGCTGGCGCCCTACCCGCGAGGCGCGTGCCGTGGGCACGTGGCGGACATGTCGCGCCGCGGTGTATCGACCAGAGGCTTGGGGAGGGGGCAGCGCGGACGGCACGGCACCTCCTCCACCCCATGCTCTCCGGCCACGAAGGAGGCCTCAAACACCTACCGATCTCTAGGCGTCTCGCCTCCCCCGGGGACAATATATGTCTTGGAATCTGAATGTGTATCTGAATCTCGCAGTACGTGGGCAGGGGTCCTGAGGGCAGCTGGACGGCGGCGGCCATTGGCTTCATGAACCCGGGCGGTTTGCGCACCAACATCGAGCCCGGCGGTGAGTGTCCGGGACCAGGACCAGGATGCCGACTAAACATGCCATGCCCTCGAACACAGCGCGTCACACAGAGGTCCCGTCCTGTCCGCAGACATCACCTACAGTGACCTGGTGGCGGCGCAGCCCTTCGGCAACACGGTGGACCTGGTGGAGCTGCAGGGCCGCCACCTGCTGCAGATGCTGGAGGACTCGGTGAACAACAACACACTGCTGCAGTGGAGCGGGCTGCACGTCGTGTTCGACTACGCCAGGCCGGCCGGGCAGCGTGTGGTGAGAGAGAGAGAGAGAGAGAGAGAGAGAGAGAGAGAGAGAGAGAGAGAGAGAGAGACAGACAGACAGACAGACAGACAGACAGACAGACAGACAGACAGACAGACAGACAGACAGACAGACAGACAGACAGACAGACAGACAGACAGACAGCCGTGCAGGGTAGACAACACGTCTGCGCCAACGCAGCCGTGCGCCCGTGTTGCCTACCCAGCAAGGCGCTCTCTGGCCGAGGGCCACGGCCGACGCTGAATGCACCACGCCACGCCCCACCAGGTGTCCGCCGAGGTGTTGTGCACAGCGTGCCGCATCCCCAAGTACGCGGCCATCGACGTGGACGCGTGGTACCCCCTGGCCGCGCCCTCCTTCGTCGTCGAGGGCGGCGACAACGTCCTGCCCCTCACGGAGAACTTCAAGAACCGCATTATCGGTGAGGGCCGGCGGCGGCAGCTCGCCTCTCGCCTCTTCGGCTCCGGCGCGCCTCCCTGACCCCCGTGCCCCGTCTCTCTTTGCTGACAGGACCCCTCGACGTGGACGTGTTCAAGGCGTACCTCGGCTCACACAGCCCGCTGACCACGGAGCTCGACGGCAGGCTGGTCATCCGCAACCCCCAGGCCTTCTACGCCATGGTCGACCAGCGGCGGATGGGCCGGGGGTTCAGACACGCGCACAGTTAAGGAGAGAGGCGATCGGCGAGAGGTCATGACCCCCATGACCGCTCATGACCCACGCCAGCGTGGTCATACCGAGTGAGATGGGTAGCAAATAAAATAGAACCTCTTTTTATTCCCTGCATCGATTGTGAAAACCAGTTCTACAGCAGAGCAGGCTGGGTCCCGGCTCGCACACACATATTTCCGTATCGGAGCAGGCCAGGGCAAGGATAGACACTTCATTGGGTGCGCGGACGCGGTTAGGAGACGGTGGTCGCCGTCGGCGCGGCGTCCCTGGCGGTGTTCCCACCGCTGACGGGGGTCCCGACGCGACGCCGAGGTGCCCCGCCGGCCGGCGCCGGAGGAGCCGCGGGTGCCGGTGCCGGTGCCGGAGCCGGGCCGCTGCTGAGCTTCTGCTGCCGCCAGAACTCCTGGCGGTTGCGCAGGAACTCGACGCCGTCCTCGGCGTGCACCGCGATCTGGGCGCTGCGGTTCCGGTCCTTCCTGGCGCAGTGGATGTCTGCGAGTGGGAGAGTGAGGACGCCGTCAAGAACAGAGGCATTCAACATCGGATCGAGATCGTTTCGACAGTTTCGCCGCTGACCCGGGTGCCGGAGCAGCTGCTCCAGGTACAGCTTGTCGACGCAGAGCTCCCCCAGCAGCCTGCGCGCCGACTGCTCCTCGTCGCCGCCGCTGGAGGACGCGCTGTCACTCGGGTACCGGTTGTCGCGGCTGCAGCGGCTGGAGCGGCTGGAGCGGCTGCGGGCCGAGCCTGCAACGGTCATGCGAGGCCTCGGAACATGTTCCAGAAAGACTGGGAAATGATTTTGAAATTTTACTGCCATGACAACGCCATTTTCAGTTTCAGCTTCAGGGGGAGGAAAACAGAAGCGTCGAACCCTAGGTGCGCCCACACATCTCCCGAGTCTCCCCCCGGTACCTCCCCCCCACCGGCAGCCGTGGCCTGCCGTGGCCTCACCTGGCTGTGTGAGCGTGGTCTGTGTCGGCAGCTTCGCTGGCGTCGTCGGGGAGGAGACGCGGGACGCTGCTAGTCCGAGGCCGCCCTGGTGGTCGCCGGCGGCGTCCAGGGTCGGGGTACCGACGGCCGGCCGTGGTCCTCCCCCGGGGCTGGGGCTGTGGCTGGGGGCGGAGCCGGCGGCGCTGAGGCGGCCGCTGCCCGTGGACGGGGAGGCGAGGCGCGCTCTCATGGAGCCCTTGCTTCCTGCGGTGTGGCATGAAGCGATGCTACCTCAACAGGCACAAACGGTAGCCGGGGTACTCAGCTACGGCTACGCAACGGCTATTACGGCACAGGATGCTGGTGAGGTTTTAGATTTAATTATTGTCGCCAGAGGTTGGGACATTTACGATGAGTGTGGAGTTTTCCGTTTTAGCCGTGGACATGAGCCGTTTAGTCAATTGTAGTCATTTACGATGAAAAAAATGTTTTTTTTACCCAAGTTTAAATAAGAAACGACTGAATGAAAACAAGTGGTCCATGCTAGTGTAGTGAGGATTTAGAGAGAGAGAGAAAAAAGTTAGCTATGGAGAGTTGTGGAAGATGCGATCCGTGTTCGTGAGGATGCTGGTAATGTTTGTGTGAGATACTGCATGCTTATGAGAAAATCCTTAAATCTGGACTCTGATTCCCTTTTTTTTTGTGCAGAAATGTAAATTTTTAAGAACAAAATCTTTGAATATTTAACAGATTTACTCAATTTCTGGTTGTAGTATGATTATTAATTATAATTATTAATTATTGTTGTTGACCAGTTACCATGCACGTGGGTGGGACAAAAAGGAACTTTTGTATTTAGTAAAATTATTTTCATGCCGGAAGTGTGTGTGACTTAAACCGCATGCCTTAAGGCCGTTGGCCCAGAGTTGTCGGTGCTACCTCCGACCATCATGCACGGTGTGTTGGCAACATGATGGCAACCGATTACCTGTACCTGAACGGCCAGACTTGGCTCTCTCCATCTCTTCCATTATTTTGCAACTTTCCTCAATGCCCGCTGCAAGAAGGTTCTGGTTAAGAGAGGCAACACAAAGAGCGCAGCGAAAAGAAGAGCAGAACACGTTAGCACGTTGCTCTCCTGTGTGTGTAAGGCATGGTGTGCGAAAGTTTACGCGGTTCAAATGGCACAAAATTCATCTTAAATTTGATCTAGGCGGGGAAGCACGAAGGAAATTTATAGAAGTTGGGACAATTCAAATTTTAAAGTGTTTGTAGACCAGAAATTCAAATTTGTATCTCCCTCTAGATGTGACGAGTATAGCTGAAACTTTAAGTGGTTTGGTAAAGCACTGAAACGGAATATGGTGGGGCTGGTTAGGTTCACTCACTGCCTATGGTGTTCTCTATGGCCTCCTGCGCCTTCTGCACCCCGAGCCTGAACACGGCCAGCTCGGGTCGCAGCCGGAGGCCGCGGTGGTAGTACATGAGGCTGTGCTCGAAGTCCCCCATGTGGTACAGGGCCTCCGCCTTCTGGAAGATGGCTGCCAACAAAAGTCACGGAAAATATTTCCAAATGTTCATGAAAATGATGGTCAGCCCCTCAAAATCTAGAAACTGATGATATTTTGCCAAATATTTTCAATCAATTCAGATGGGTAGCAAGAGTCATGTTCTCATCGGGAATGCCGGGGGCACAAATTTGGGTTCCTCCTCTGGCCCGGGCCGCGGCGTTGAGGCGGGACGGATAGCGCGATCAATGCGTCGTGGATGTGAGCGGAGCAGGGTGAGGCTGGAGGGTTGGAGTGGAGACCTGGCGGCGGCAGCGGCAGCGGAGGCAGCTGAGAGGCCTAGCGGGGCAGTCGTGGCCCGGGCCCGGCCCGGCGCCACACCGCCAACGCGACACGACGAAGGCCGAGCCGAATAGGGTGTCCACCTCCGCCGAACAGGGATCGGCTCGCCCGAGACTCCCGAGCGCACCCGGGGACGAGGAGGGGCCGGAGGTCGCCGTGAAGCGGAGCGGCGCCACCTTCACCACGCCTCTCACCGCGCACGGGGGCGGGCCGGGGGGGGGGCGGGGCTGCCCGCGTGGCCACGCCCACCCCCTACCCCCGGGCCGGCGGCGTTAATGTCACTGACTCACCCCTCACGAAGTTGCGGTCCGGCTCGAGGGCGGTCTCCGCGTCCTGCAGCGCGAGCCGCGGCTGTCCCAGCAGCAGGTAGCACTTGCTGCGCGCCACCAGGGCCGTCTTGTCCGCGGGGCAGAGCTGCAGCGCCTGCAAAACCACGGCAGTGACGTACGGCGGTGAGCAGGACGGTCAGAGCAGGGTGACGAGGAGGAAAGGGGCGGGAGAGAGGGAGAGGGGAAATAAAAACAACGCCGTTTCTGATGTGGTTTTCTTTTCAACAGTATCAAATTGTCGCCTCTCAGGCTAGAGGCTAGGCCCTGGCCAGGCCTCAGCCCAGCTGAAGCCGACCTTGTTGACGAAGGCGATGGCGATGTCCGTGTTCCCCTGCCGCAGCTCGTACTGGCCCAGGGCGATGAGAGTGCTGCCGTCCGCCTCCTCGGGCAGCTGCAGCGCGTGCACCCGCTCCTGGTGGCGCTTTAGGCGCAGGCTCTGCTTGATGTCGCGGTGGCCCATCTGCACGGCCGCGGCCCTGTCCTTGTCGGTGTACACCTCCTCGCCGCGGATAATGCGGCCGCGACGGCCCTTGGCGCCCTTCCGGAGGCCCGCCAGAGCGCCCAGGCCGCCGTACATCTCCAGGTCCTTGACCACCTGGAAGCGCAGCGGGGGGTCATTTTTTAGACCACTCATTCATCCATCCGTTCATCCATCCATCCATCCATTCATCCATTCATCCATTCATTCATTCATTCATTCATTCATTCATTCATTCATTCATTCATTCATTCATTCATTCATTCATTCATTCATTCATTCATTCATTCATCCATCCATCTATTCATTCATTCATTCATTCATTCATTCATTCATTCATTCATTCATTCATTCATTCATTCATTCATTCATCAATCCATCCATCCATCCATCCATCCATCCGTTCATCCATTCATTCATTCATTCATCTATTCATCCATTCATTCATTCATTCATTCATTCATTCATTCATTCATTCATTCATTCATTCATTCATTCATTCATTCACACAGACCACCACGAGTGTCACCTCCTTGAACGTGGCCTTGTGGTGCCGGCGGGTCGGCGGCTCGTCGCCGGTGTGGTGTGCCCTGCCAGCCGCCGCTCCACCGCCGCCTCCGCCGCCCCCGCCGCCCCCGGGGCCGTCCCCGGGCTCATCCGCCTTCTGCGCCCCCGCTGGGCCCGAGCCCGGCGGCCGCGGCGGGGAGTCGCCGGCGTCGGAGTCGCTGTCACCTGTGCCGAAAGCAGAAAGCAGATTTAGTGCACTCGCTACTCTAATGGCCCGACTGGCACAGAGTTGAGTTAAAATCATAATTCTCTACACCGACGGGCCCCTGAACCCAGACTGTAAAAATTAAGATGTAAAATAAATCAGCGCATTCCTTTTATTCCACGACTTCACTTGTAATTTTACAAACCTTGAACAGGAATTTACACATTTTTCTCCCGACAGATCTAGTCTTCCCTCTGGAAAAAGAAATAAGTGTGGCGTTGCCTGTAATTTGAGGAAGGATTTAGCATTTAGCAGTGCGCACCGTGGTCCACCCGGAGGAAGCTGTGCAGGAACTCCGTCTCTCTGCTCATCTTGAGGATGGACCTGGCCTGCTGCACCAGGTTCACATCGTCGTCCTGGGGCTTCCCGGGGACCTCCCCCGGGGCGCCCACCAGGGCCGGGCTGTCCGCCATGGCTCGTGCCGCCGCCGCCGCCTTCCGCGCCGCCGCCCCCGCCGCCCCCACGCGTCCCCGCTGCACCCAGCGGCTCGCCTTGACGGCCCCCGCCCCCGCCCCCGACCAGCCGGCGCAGCTAGCGCTGGCGCGCCCCTTGGTGGACTTGGCTTTAGCTCCGGGGCCGGGGCCTGGCGACCTCCCGCCGACCTGGCGGACTCCATGACGATCCAGCGGGTGGCGGGGCCTGCCGACACACCACTACCGTCATTCCGTGCCCTGCCACCTGACACTCCCTGCAGTTTTTCGAAACCTTTCGTAAAATCATTTCTATATAATTTTATCTTTTTGGGAAAAACATCAGCGACTAGTGGCACCCTCTCTTAGCGTCGAACCGGGACAGCGGAATTTCTCATGCCATCCATAAGCCACATTTAAGCGTTACAAAAGCAGTTGGCTAAATACTTCCGGGTGCTGTCGCGGGTGGGGTGGCACGCTGGCGTTGGAGACGAGGGGTGCTGACGCGCCCGTCGAGGGGCTGACAGCCCGTGCCTGTGCCGAGCCTTACCTCACGCACAAGCGCCGCCCCCGCCCGCCCCCGCCCGCCCCCGCCTCCACCCCCATCCGGCTCAGAGGCCGCGCCGCGCGCAAATGCCGTGCCCAGAATGGTTCCGTGTATTTGCCACGCAAATTCACAGAGTGAGGAAGGACGCGGTGCCGTGTCCTCCACGGCGCCCTCCGTGTCGTCGGCGTGGTCGTTAGGCCCCCGTCGACCTCCCTCCCTGCCCGGCCCGCTGCCATTTGGGGCGTCACGAGGCCGTCCTGCTGCCGGCTTTACGGCCGCCGAGGTGGAGGCGCGGGATATGGTGGGTTCCCGGCCGACAGGAGCATGGTGGCAACCGAGAACGCTCTGGAAAATCGTGGGGAACACAGCCAATTTTTCTCGTGGCGGTCGCTTTTTGGCGGTTGCCAATCACAATTTGTGTGAATTTTCGAAATATTGCGAGCGATACCTACGACGACCAGCCCCGTTACCGAACACATTTTTCACTCAGACAGTATCCCCCCCCCCTCCTCGCCCTGCGGCAGTGCCGCTATATGCATTTGTAGTCGATATGCACAGCAGGGGTGAATGTTATACAGTGTGGCCCGAGTGAAAGGCGTGTGGGGTGAGATGAGTGGGGGTGAGTCCGATTGTGTGCGTGTATAACACATTTCAGTGTGCGGGGGGCGTTCCCCTGCACATCGCCCTCTCCCCCCTCCCCTGCAACTCAAATCGACAGCAACGCACAGCCGATGGATTCGCACGATTGTGCGAAGGGTGGGGGAATCAATGCGGGATGCCGTGTGGTGCGCGACAAACCGTGGTGGGCATTCCTGGGTGCTTGTCTGAGTTTGATCTGCAAGTTGGCACTACACAGTGTCCTCTGGACAGTGGCACAGTGACACAGAGACAGAGTGTCCTCTGGACAGCGGCACAGTGACACAGACACAGAGTGTCTTCTGGACAGTGGCACAGTGACACAGACACAGAGTGTCTTCTGGACAGTGGCACAGTGACACAGAGACAGAGTGTCCTCTGGACAGAGTCGTGGAGACGTGATATCCTGGCAGTGCAGGCGGCGCAGTGCGTGACGGTGTCATCGTGTCGTGCTTGCGCCCCTTTACCCGGTGGGCTGGTGCTATATAGCCCCGTGTGGATCTGCTCTGCACAGCCCCGTGCCTGTGCCCCGGCCACGCTATCACTCGGCTCAGCACTCGGCAGCGGCGCCGGGCCGAGCCCAGCCGACTTGTGCTCGCTTCTGCTGCCGCGAGAGCCGCTGTCTCGCTCCCTCTCGCTCTCCCCGCCGGGCAGACGACAAAGACAGACGCAGACTGCGCCGTGCCGGCTGCCGGCCGTGCCGTGCCGTGCCGCGCACTAAGGTACACCCCTCTGACAGACTAGACTATTCGCGCGGGGCGGGGGTTGCCTCTGGCTATGGTGCCTCCCGAGCCTAGCGCCTCCAGTAAGCACCTGTTTTGGATTTTATTTATTAATGAAAAAAACCCTGAAAAATACGAAATTTGTAAATCGAGGCTGTGCGTGGCATATACTGTGCGCCATTGAATGTGCATAGTACTACAAAGGAGGTGAAGGGAAAGAGAAAAAAATGAGCGCAGAAAATTGAAAAAAGGAATTTTCAAAAAAATCTTACGTTGGGACTGGTGCAGAAATACTGCCCTCGCTGCTGAGGGGTGGGGGTCACCACAGCCCTACAAACACAGTAGCAACATGTTGACTTGGCTGACTTGGCAGAACACCTTTGGCGGACTACTCGCTACCTACAACAATGTATATGTACAGTTATTTTGAAGGGCACACTCGGACTATTTAAATGTATCGCTAGGAGAAAAATTTAAAAACAAAGTGGTTGTTTTTAGTAGCACTCTTACAAGACACCTAGGGAATCTATGATGCCGGACCACGCCATGCGGAGTGCTCTCTAGACATACCGCAAACATTCTGTGGGGTTAAATCACAAGGGGGTGCAGATGGACACGCCGACGACACGTCGACTGCAGTGTCCTAAACAAGGTCCTAAGGTCCGGGACGTGCACAAACCAGGAGCAGGAGGAGGGCCTCCATGGCGGCGACCGGACTCAGCGGCGTATTCCGAATGCCTCTCTCTCGCACGCACACGGCGCTGTCCAGACCAGCTCTGTTACTTGCGGTCCGACGCTCACTGAGCCCGTTTCGCGCCCTACGAGCCGTCCGGGGCCCTCGGAAACCTGATCCGCCCTCTCCGAGGACCCCGGGCACCCCGGAGGCGACTCCCCCGGGGCCCCGTGGAGGGGATAGGGACTCGATCACGCCAACCCGTCCATCGGACGTCACTCCGTCACCCTGACAATTACCTGACGTTTGGCAGGTGGCAGGCCCGAGGCCCGGTGGGTGAGGTGCCCAGGACACGGCAGACGGCAGGGCTGGGGCCTTAGGCCGTAGCGTCGACGGGGGCGGTCGGGGCGAGCCGACTGAGCGGCGCGGCGCGGGCAGATCCGCTGGCATGCGGGGCTGCACCCGGCGGGGGCGGCGGCGGGGGCAGCGGCGGGGGTGGCCCCACCCCCCAGCCCGAGCCCCCGCCTTGACCCCCCCTCCCCCTCCCCCTTGGCAGTGGCGTGCCGTAGCACGGCGTCATTTTGCGTTGGGTTGGGACTGTTGGGACCGCAGAGGCAGTGGGACCGGTATTCGAACCCGAACCCGAACACTCAGTTTTGAATACTGGCAGTGGTCGGGGCGCGGGCGGAAGCCGAACGCTACAAAATGCCATCCGTAAACAGAACCTTACCTGTCAGACATTCGCGCATTCTTCCTGGAGTCCAGCTCTTCAACGTTTTGTCCAAAACGTGTCTTTTTTTTTTTTTTGTTTCTTTGTTTTTTAAATAAATCGCGACGAATATTTTTGTTTTCTCCTGAACTTCCCGCGGCCGCGATCAATTTCGGAAACCGTCTACGTTTTATGGCCGCTCCCCTGGGAATCTCACCCAGCCCGCCCAACCCTTCGTACTCTGGTTATCACGCAATAAACTCGGATTTGTATGCGGCGCGGGTGGGCTTCCGTGTGCAGTGCAGCCGCAGTGCCGCCGCAGTGCAGCCGCGCCGGGTACACACACACGTGTGGCTCCGAGCTGTCCACGTCACACGTGGGGGTGGGGGCCAATAGAGGTTTCCACTCATACTTGAAAACGGTAGATGAAGAACAGAAACGCTTCCAAGACCGGTAACTGTCGCGTGCTGGTATGAGAAACTTGAAGGGCGTTTCGAGGTGATGTTTGTTCCCATATTTGGCGCGGTCCTTGTGCATCGATCTGTTTCTCATACCTGCCCTCGGGAGTTCCCGGCCCGGTCCGGAAGTGTTTTTGTTCTTCAGCTCTCCCGCCTCTGAGCCTCGCTGGGAACCTCACTTCATTTCAAGCGCAACGAGTCACGTCTCGGTCACGTCGTGAGTCACGTGTTTCCTAAAACGGCCATTTGTCGTGATGATCAGTTTGCAGTGTCACAGTCCCGTGCCGCGGCCTCACCTGGTTGTAGCCGAAGAGGGCCTTCTGGTAGTTGGACGCCTTGAGGTGTCCGGTGGCCTCATCACAGAGCAGCTTTGCCTCCACCTGCAGTGGGTTGACGGCCGGCTCCTTGGGCTTCCGCTTGCCCATCCTGCAAGCATCATCGATCAGGATCAATCGTCTCAATTTGTTGTTCCGAGGCTGCCGAAATGTTCGTTTTCTTGGCGGTTCGTCTTATGACAATGTGGTGAGTTGAATGAAAACTCGTGTGGCTTTATTTTCCCTCGATTGTCCAATAGTTCAGTGGCGCCTGAGACAAGTGTGTGCCGCGCCTGTCACGCGGTATCTCAAGGGATTAGACGGCCGAAGCCGAGGCGTCCCATTCATTGCGGCGATAGCGGTAATCTCTGCTCTATCGTCTGTTATTTTGTTGCGTGCGACTCGTTCTTAGCACCACTTCATCGCTTATCGATTTCGACTGAAAAGGAAGACAATAAAAAGTCCCAGTAATTCAGCAAAACTCATGCAGCCAAAACTCGTTGGTGCAGCAGCAACAGCGGCAGCAGACTGCAGGCAGGCAGGGGGTATAGAGGCCGGTGCCGCCGGGTAGGGCCGGGCCGGGGGCATTCCCTCCCACCCCACTGAGTATCGCCAACAAGGAGTATTGACGACGGCGTCGATACTCCCGGCTGGACTTCCCCGTCGGTACTCCGTGCCCGCGGGCAAGTTGTCCGCGTCGCTACCCCGCAGCGACGAACCCGCACAGTCGGTCCCTGTCTTTCCCCCTTCTCCAGGACAGGACAGGGGGCTTCACAGATGGGATCTCTCGTCTGGGCTATCCTTGTAAAAATAAAATAAAAAGCGCACTGCACTGCCATTAAAAAAAAAAAAAAGGCTTTTTCGAATGCCATTTTCTTGGGTGGACAGTAATGGCTATTCTTTCAGCTTCAATAATTTCGAAAAAAAAAAAACAACACAAAAAACAGACAGCATCATGTGTCTTGCTTAGCGATCCGGCAGAGTGCCTGCGACCACCAGTGAGGGAGTCGGGTGTGCCCACTGCCTCCTATGGGCGCCACCCCAGCCCCGGGGCCCCGGGGGAGAGGGAGGGTTGCATGTTCATAATTGAATAGAGTCACGTCGTGACCTGGCTGGGGAAGGGGGGGGGGCTTTTAATCGAACGTTTAAAGTTGGTAGTGGTGGCGATGGGAGGGAGGAGGAATGAAGTCGGGTGACTGCCAACCTGTTGTGTCGGAGACAGGGCGATCCTGGCACCAACACAAACAGCGACACGGTAGTTTGTACGTGAGCTGCGTACCTCAGAACCACGCTATACCCGCTCCATTTTATTTGTTTTCTGCGCCATTAAAACGTTTTCCTTTCTTTTCAACATGGCCGAAGATAGCATCAAAATCCAGCGAAGCGGAGGGCTGGTGGCCCCCGGCTCTGCACTGCAGTGTCAACGTACCGTGCCGCATGGCAGACGGATGGTGCGATGGTACCCGTGCGGCGACGTAATAAATAGCGGAGCTATGAAAGTTGACTGCGCTAGCTGCGCTGTGGCAGCTCTGCTCTGGCCTGTTGTGTTGCCTGCTCGGCGTGTGTATACCTCGACCAGAACCCCCCCCCCCCCCCCTGGGCCTTACGTCGGCTTGTCGTTATGCAGTACATCGAACCGTGCACTCTGCGGGGAGGTAGGGACAGGGGCCCGCACCATTTTATTTCCAGTCTGGTTGCATGCCACCGAACGGGGTTTCAGGCAAGGTGCCTTGGTTTCAGGTTTAATACACCCTGCGACACAAAATGCACGCAGCCCCCGGCCTGGCTTCGGCCCCGGCGACGTGTACAGCTATAGCAGCCCAAAGTTTTTTGAAACCGCTGGCGTTCGTTCCGCGGGAAAGGGAAGGAAAAGGGGTAAAGTCTCCGACTCCTGGTCAGGAGGCGCGCGCGCCCTGCCGCGTTGCCTCCCCCACTCTCCCTCCCCCCACCCCCGCCCTGCCGCGTTGCCTCCCCCACTCTCCCTCCCCCCACCCCCGCCCTGCCGCTCTTGCCGCTCCTGCCTGCTGCGGCCGCGCCGGCGCTGCGCTCGCCGCGGTCCGGTCAGGTCCACCTCCTGCGCGCCCTGAGGTCCTGCTCTTCTGGCGCGCTCCGTGCCCTGGGCCAAGGCTGCGGAAGTGGCGCGCTCTGGCGGCGGCCGCGCGAAGCACCGGCGCGCGCACCGCCTTCTTGTACTGGTACGGCCCGGTTCCCGGCCTGGGACCGGACTGGGCGCCAAACTACAAAGCCGCCGCGCGGGCCTCCGTGTCGCGATTAGCAAATCCACGGACGGCGCCAAACTGTCTGCCAAAGACGGACAAAAGAAGCCCGCTTTGGACAACTTTATCAAATCCCCGTGCCACCCATCCGCGACATTCACGCCGAACGAATGACTTGTGAGACGGCGAGACGGCGTCCAATAATAGTGGATGTTCGTGCGCTTTAGGCCCCTGGGCCAACAGCCTGGCCTCGCCGTCCACAAATCAACGTCACATGACATGAATGATCCACGAGGCATAAAGCCCCGCAAAGGTCCCCGCAGGGCACGCGAGCCAACAAGGGACGCCAGAAAAAATAGATTCCTTGTCACAAGGAATATTCTTTTCCTTCTTCCCTTTCCCCCCTTTTTTCAGCGTGTGTGTGTGTGTGTGACGCCATGGGCGCTCATAGCGGCGTTCAGCGTCCCCTGTGTCCCCCATCGATCTCGACCCCATCTGCCGGAGGCGCGCAATTACTCTCTTTTGTGTGTGTGTGTGTGTGTGTGTGTGTGTATGTATGTGTGGCCCCTACACACACAGGGGGCCACACACACACACACACACACACACACACACATACATATATACACACACACCGAGCCTATTTTGGCGGGCAATCCTGAGACACGATGCCGTCGCCCCCCCCCCCCCCCTTTCGTTCTCCCGCGACGTGTCTTGTGTTTCGCGGGGCGCGACATGAGAGCGTGTGCCTCAGTGGTGCCCGTCCAGTCCAGCGGGACGACAGCTGACAGCTCTGACACATCCCGTCGACACATTTCCCGCCAGCGGCCCCAGCGGCGCCAGCGGCCCCAGCGGCGCCAGCGGCCCCAGCGGCGCCAGCAGCTCCGGCGGCGGCCCCCAAGCAGGTCGAGAAAGACGACCACGCCCCCGCAAAAAAATAAAAAATCTTGACCTGAGCCGGGAGCTGTTGGAATATGGAGGTGTGGTTTTGTGTGTTTGTTGGAGCAGCCCGCTGCCGCTCAGGCGACGCGTGTGTGGCCGTGCCGGCTACAGGCGCACCCGATGCGAGGTGTGTTCCCGGCTGCCGCAACACTCATGCACGCGGCACGATAAAGACATTGAACACGAATAGGGAGGGGGTGGGTGCGTGAAGGGAGGTGAAGAGAGGAGGAAGGGGATTTGAAGATGAAGCGGAGGGGTTGTTGCGTGTGCCGGGCAGCACGGGGGTAGGGGAGGGCTGACCGCCCCCCCCCTCCCCCATCCCGACATGACTAAGCGTGGAGCGTTTACACGGCTGTGGCGGCACTTCACCCTCTATTTATTGTTAGCCTGGAGTCCGGCGAGCCTCCACGGGGAAATCCAGGCCCAAGTTAAGAACTGACTATGGGAGGGTCTTGAAGCTTATCGGTACGGCCTTATTCACGCGCTTGTGTTCTCCGTTTCTCTGTCCTCGAGGTGCGGGGAGGAGCGTCCGGGGTCTTACCTCGAACGAGGACGCACGGGTGCAGCCGGACCTCACCGAGGGCCTCAGCCCGGACAGACGACGTCGTCAGCAGGCGCGGCTGGGGTGACATCGCCGTCGAAGATCTCGTCCTGCACCGTGCGCGCCATGGCGGGTAGTGCCGGCCCGGGTTTAGGGTCTCCGGTCTCCCCCGTAGCACGGTGCGGACCCCCAGTCGTCGGCGAGGGTCTGGTCTCCTCGTCGCACGGCGCGCACCCTCGGTCGTCGGCGACGGTCTGTTCTCCCCCGTAGCACGGCTCGGACCCTCGGTCGTCGGCGAGGGTCTGGTCTCGCCGTCACACGGCGCGGACCCCCGGTCGTCGGCGAGGGTCTGTCCAGGATGCGGTGCCGCCGTCGTCTGTCGGCAGCACGGCAGCCCAGCGCGGCCCGGGCCCCCGTCCTGTCGCCTCCTTCCCTTCGGGCCACGGCGGGGGAGTGGCAGCCCAGGCCGGGAGGGTTGAGCCACGGCTGTGCAGGGAGACGCACGCCCCTTTGAAACCGCGAGGACAGGTGGGGAGGGCGGGGGAGAAGTAGGTAAAGCGGCGAGGGGGTGGAGAGAGTGGAGTTAATAGATGTCAAGAACAACTGTCCTCCCGGCAACATAACGGCGCATGTTCCACAGCGGGGCGGAGCGCGTGGAAATCGGGTCTCTGACCGCAGCCGTCAGGGTTTTCAGACAATCGTTTGTGAGGAAGGGGGGGGGGGTCATCCAGGATGCAGAGTGAAGGCGTCGTTCGGCCCTCCAACTCGATAAACAGCGATTCATCGACCAACAGAGGCGTTCGGAGAAACAACTGGACTTCCCTGCTCAGCCGGCTCAGCCCAGCTCAACCGTCCCGTCCCTTCCCGCTCCAGTTTCGAGGCCGCCTCAATCAGATCGGCTTCGGTTGATCAGAACTAATCTCGGTGGGTCGGGTCGGTACACGGTGAGGCCGTGCCGTCGTCACCGACATGGGCGGCACGGGGCACGCGACACGCCACGCCACGCCCGAGTCTCATGGCGTGTCCCAGTGCCATCAATGTCCTAGACCCGGGGGTAGCGGCGGCAGCGGGGGAGGGAGAGGGAGGGTTGTCTCTCTCTTGGCCGGCGGTCCGGGTACGGACCAGGAGAAGGCCAAGGAAAAATAACCTCGTACATGTGACGTCGCGGCATCTTGTTCAGGTTTTAGGACGGCGTGGAATGAACACGCGCATGAGTAAATGGAGTCAATCCAAACCAGACTGCTGCGCTAGCGCCGGACGGATCTCCTGGCAGCGGGTTCTAGAGCAGTGTCCCGGGGCCTACTAGCAGCCGTACAGCACCGGTTCCCGTGAGATCACCGAAGTGGAAGGTAGAGGGGTCGTGGCGGAAGCCGGGACGATATAGGTTTTGTCACAAACGGTCAAACAGACCATCATACCATCATTTCTGACTCGATTGTTCACTCCGTTCCGTTCCCCTCAAAGCCAGGGTGCGAAATCACGCTTTTCCGTTTTATGTTTTTGTTTTATTTTATTAAAAATAAATTAATATATCAAGCAAAGCTAAGTCAATAATTACAAGGCAGTTTCATTAGATACAAAAAATATAACAACACGTTCACATTTATATTTAAGAAAATTATACAAACTTAGCGAGGGCCTTTTTAAATGTCCACATTGAGCACAAATACTTGAGTCTCCCCGCCCCGCCCCGCCCCGCCCCGCCCCGCCTCACCCCACCCAGCCCTGGTTGGCGCCTCTCTCTACTCCTTCTGGATATGAATGTTGGTGGTGACGGGCTGGTGCTGCTGGTAGGCGGACGACGGCGCTGGGGCGGCGGGGGCAGCGGGGGCGGACGAGGGGAAGGGCGCCGACGGGGACGGGGGCTGGGGGGCGGGTGACAGTGCAGGGGCGCCCGTCTGTGTGATGGGCACGGACCTCTCCCCGAGGGGCAGCTGCTTCTGCAAGCCAAGACAACTCACCGTTATTGCCGGGTCCACACAGCACGTGACAACTTACTGGTCAGTTCATGGGGGCTCACTTTGCTGGGGACGGTGATGGTGAGGACGCCGTCAGACGAGAGGGACGAGGACACGGCCTCGGTGTCCACGTCGTCGGGCAGCTGGTAGCGGCGCTTGAACTGGCGGGAGATGTAGCCGTGCTCGTCCGGGCGCTCCTCGTGGCAGCCCTCCACCACCACGGACCGCTCCGACACCTTGACGGACAACTCGCTGGGCGCGAACTGCTGCACGTCCAGGCTCACCTGGAACTGGTTGTTGTCGTAGGCCAGGGCCGAGGTGCCCGAGTTCTGCCTGGCGAGCCTCCAGGGCCGCAGGTAATGGCTTCTGAGCAGGGACGAGGCCCGGGGCGGCGGCACCAGGTCCTCTCGGCTCAGCCCCAGGCCGAAGTGCTGGTCCAGCAGGCGGGAGGCGCCGCCGCCGTGGCGCTCGCTGTCGTCCAGCCAGTCACGGAACAGCAGGGGCACCAGCGACATGATTCTGAGGACCAGGACGAGAGAAAGGGGTTCAAGTAAGGAGGCGTTCATAAACAACGTGGCCGATTTTAGGCCACTTTTAGACCCCCTCCCCCCTACCGTGACCTGGCTAACCTAACCTTACCATGCATTAGGGATAGGATCGTGACCCATAGGCTGACCCCCCCCCCCCCCCATCCTAAATTGGTCACGTAGTTTTATGAACGTCCCCTTAGGGGCGCGCACGAGCACGTGTGTGAGTGGCCATTTTCAAAATGGTGCCTCATCTTGCACTCATGACCCTGGAAAAGACGAGAGACATGTCCACGCCCAGAAGGTAGGCAGCCCAAACTACACCTCATGTCTAGCGCCTCACGCGCCGCCCACTCTGCCGCGGCTTTCGCCAGCTCACTTGCACGCACGCCCGCCAGTAGCGGATCCAGGAGTGGCTTCAGGGGAAGGCAATGTCAAGTTTTTTTGCCTACTTACAGGCGGAAAAGTTACGCCGGTTGCCTACATATCCGACCCGGCAAGGAGTCGAACCCGCAACGACTTCCACGCTCTTCCTCGAAATCTGAAACCCTGAAACCCGGCAGGCGCAGGTGACGTCACCGCTCCGTGTTTGTGTGCACGTGCTACGTCAGGCTGCCTACGCCGACGGCGAAGCAGGCGACACCTCTGGTGCAGCTACAACTAAGCTACAACGTAGGATGAGTGGGAAGGGGAGGGGATCATCGAGGTATTTCTGGAAACCGGCTCGAAATAGAGGAGAGGAGGGGCATGACTCACCGCGGGCTGGCTCCAAATAACGCATGACGAGATTATTTACCCTCCCCCGTCTCCGTCCTTCCCCCTCGTTTGCGCGGACCCGGTGAAGGAGTGAGAGAGAAATAAGCCGGCGATGACAGAAAGCGCGCGCCAAAAAAAGAAGGGAGTATTCTGCAAGAGCTGAGCTACCTGCGCCTACGCCGTGACAGCGCATCCTGCTGTTGTAGTTGCTACTGCTTCTTGGATGCCCATTCGGCTCGAAACTAACATACTTGCTGCCGTGGGCCGTGGGTTCAAGTTCCGGATATTAGACCCTTACAGTAAGATATCATTGAAATATCATTGGAAGGAAAAATCATTGAAAAGCATTGGCCAATGATAATTTCGCGAATGATATTTAGATTGTATGATAATAGCATTGGTGAGAGAACGTCTCGAGACGCGGTTTTGTTATTTTTGGTCTGATTGTGCCCTCCCGCCCTGCCCTCATCCTCAAATCGGAATAGTACTGCCATGCATTTGCCGCGCAGGCAGGGATAGGTCAGTATTTGAAACCACAACGCGGCTGGGGACTCGAGATAATGTCTTTGTTGTTGGAAGGGTCAGGGAGGGGTGGGGCAGACACGGCACGGCGCTGCCTCGTAAGCAACGCGCCCCTGACCCTGATTACTATGGTTGCAGCCCCTGTTAATCACAAACGGATGGGGGTATGCCGTTCAGGATCGTCCATTTCATATATCTACGCCGTATGTCCCACTTTTTTTTTGCCACTTTTCCGTGTGGTGAGTTCTATCCCTCTGCTCCAGCCTCCCGCCGCGGGCACAGCAGGGCACCCGGATGTTGAACGTACCTTTGGAAGTGTTGGGGAATGACCTAACCAGATACTGGACCGGATGGGATCGCCTCGCCTCGGCAGCTACTGCTCGACTGACTCGTCTCCACTGAGGAGGGTGTGGTGTGCTGTGTATATACCGGCAAGTTCGGATGCCAGCCCTGGCCCGGCTCCCAGCCCCCGGCCCCCACCCCACCCTGTCGGAGCCATAGTCATGCTGACGGCGTCACATTGCCAGCATCCGCCCCCGCCCCTCCCTCCTAGCCAAAGATATGAAATTGGGAAAGGGAGAGTAAGATTGAGACAGCATCTTTTAATAGCATTCAAAGAATATATTTATTATGAAATTTAAAACTTGTAAGTACAAAATATTAATGAATAGCAGTATAAAATAAAAGAGAAATCATAATAAGTAATACCATGAAAAAAACACACAATACAATCACATCACTGGTGTACTGGTACATTGCCCATAGAATTTACTTTCACATCCATGGTTCCCAGCCACCCCATGTCTTCACTAGTACATTTGGATCTGTTGCTAGGTCGATGAGACATTGCACCTGCTGTCTAGGCGTGAGGTCATCTTCAGGCAACTGAGCTCGTATGTTGTGTTTTGAGTCTCCCATCAATGTACGGCAGTACCCTGCATGATAGGAAGAGTTCCGTTTACCCTCCAAGTCTTCTTTTGCAATTACCACAGGATTCACTCCTTTGAGTTTGCGAGTGGCCTGTTGGATCTTCAACACTGGCAACCATGTAGGATTTTCTATAAAATAAAAGAAAAACAAATCTCAGTATGTCACAAAGTTCTCCAAGTATATGCTGGGATCAACATTCTGATAGCTTACCTGTGCTATCCAAATGTCTTTTGGAATAAGTTAGCCAGTCCAAGGACGGCTCTTGAATAAAAACCTGCATGGTGGCCAAGAGCACTTCTGGATCAGCCTGGAGAGCACGTAGGACATTGACCATAGTTTCTTCAAAGAAACCTGTTCAAAGCAAATTAAAATAGATAAGAAAAAGAACCAGGAAAATGGAAAGAAAGGTTGAGCCAAAAATATTACCTGTAGTACCATGAGGGTGAGCTACATTGACAATGTGAGGAGTCAGCCTGAAAGGCATCAGTTCAGGAACAGGGATGAACTGTGTAGCAGATCCAAAGGCATGACCAAAGTCAATTCCTATGCATTGTCCGTTCCTCTTAGAAATCAGGCAGTTGTTTTGATGTCGGTCTCCTATTCCCAGAAGCCAGTGAGCAATACAAAGAGTGCTATAGCTTGTAATAAAGGAATGGCGGAGCCAATAAAATGCCTCTGCACTCGAACTCCACATCTCAAGCCCCTTCCTGTAGGACAGTCAAAAGAAGACATGAGATTTTAAGAGGTTGCCATTACACTGATTTTTCAAAGACATGAAGCTGCAGTGTATTTACCTCAGAGTATCTGACTTGGTTTCTGATACAAATTTAGAAAACTGAGCAGATGCTTTTGCTCTACTGATCTTGTTATGCAAATTACCGTACCATTTCACGTAAAGTCGAAGATGAGGCTCATCGCCATCAGCGACCCACAACCCATGCTCAACACTTATATGATCCACTCTAGGAGGGGCAAAATCAAGAGGGTGAGAAGGGCCTCAAAATTGTAAGATTTGCTAAGTTGTAAACCACAAACCTTTTTCTCTCTTCCTTTTCTAAGGATGACACCATAAGATCTTTTAAACTACACGTTTTGTCTACCCATTCTATGATTCCTTGACAACTGGACAATGGTACAACCTAAAATTAAAGAAAATTGTAGATAAAAATTTGACAATACAAGAACCTTGACAGTTTAACTTTGTTCATAACTCAGACCATACTTTGTAAGTGACAACACAGAGGTGACTCTGCCGGCACAAATGATTTCTTGAAAATATTCCATTCATGAGGCCCAGGAGCTGTTGAATACGTTCATCTTGCCGCAAGTCTTCTCCAAACTTCACTAGGAAGCTATGGTCATTTGCATCAGAGCCAATAATAGTTAGTTTAACTGGTTTCCTCATAGATGTCATGACAAAAACCTTACAAAATATACATATGAGTCAAATCGATGGAACTGTCAATTCCTATGAGATCTTAATGTCAGTGGGTATTATTATAACTTACAGTATCTTCAAACCGAGATATCATGACATGTCTTTCAGGAGTTGGTTTCTGGTCACCTGAATACTGGCCTGGAATCTCAATGTGCACATTCATCTTAGAAGAGGAAAAGTTAGCAAGCCAAGGAGAGAAATCCTTTAACTTAGATGAGAATTCAATGTTTTTAGCATCTGTTTTAAATGCAGCCTGATAAGTTTGCTTTAATTCATTCAAAATTTCAAGAACAGATGGGCCAGACTTTTTCTGAACAGCTCCTGAAAAAAAAAAAGATTGGTAACAAACCAAGATAACAGAAAAGTTAAATGGATAAAAAATTAGAAACGCTAATGCTTAAATGAAAATTTTTAATTGTTTGAGTTTTTAAGAATGAGTGAAGATGTTTAATTAGTGTTCTGCATTGGCCGGTCTTGGCTCGGACATGGCCCATAACTGACATCTTCTGTCTCTGTCTACTCATAAGAACCTGATGAGTGCGAGAGAGACAGACGACGCTCGGTCATAGCCTTGACGTGCCATGTCCGCCCGATGCACAACACTATGTTTAATTATTGGCCAGTTCTAGTGCTTACCATGGAGATCCTGAAATAATTTAGAAATACTTTGGTTCTGAATGCTTCCAAAGAACTTCCCAGTCACACGGATCCCAGGATGTGATTGAGAACCATCATACAAAATTTCTCCCAAAGTATTACAAACCTGATTTTTTCAAGGGAGGAAGTGTTAGATTTTCCAGATTGAATTGAGGAACACATCACCAAAAAATTTGGTTAAAAAGTCTGTTTAACATACCTTCTCAATACAGTTCCACTCAACCTGTCCTGACCCCATAGCCTGCATTAACTTGTCTACATAGTGCTTCAAAATAACACTTGGGTGAGTCAAACTAGATAGAGCTCGTACTAACTGAGAGTGAAGTGAACTGCTCTCTAGCAAGGAGTCCAATCTAAGATTACGTAATTGTAGAATATCAGACAAACAGATGTACACAGAAGCTATTGAAAAGTGATGACACAAATCCAGTTGACTTACTGTGATATAACTCTCAAGTTTGACCCCTCTAAATTGTTCTCCCTGCTAATCCTGTATGGATATGAGACAGCATTTGGATATTTTTTCGCTATTTTCAAAAGCAGGGGGCCAATCAAATCGACTGCAGTGTCAAGGAGGCCTAAAATTTGAGGAATCCAACTAAGGAACATCCATACTGGCACAGAATCACTCTGAAATGTAGGAAAGACATGGACAATCAACATCTGCTGTGCTAAGGACAGAACATGTTAACTGCATAAAACTAAGCACTGGATACATTAAATCAAGGTTGAATAAAAATCACCTTTTCTTTAAAGTCATTGGACAAATCAGTGGAAATTTGTGGTAGTTGAAGCAGTAAAGGAAACAGTTGCCGTGCTCGAGTTGAACCCAACTTCATTGCAGAGAGAATAGCTGTGACCAGGGGTCTCGAAAAGGTGATTGTCTCTATAGCACAACATGGAGGAGAAAGTTTTATCAAATTAAACCAATTAAATTGATAGAGAGATTGTGAAACTGATTCACCAACCATCAGTATAGTTTGAAGCTGCTTTGCTGTCCAATATTTTGCGGCAATATTGAGCAATTTGTAGATTGGCTTCAGCAATATTTTCACTTTCAGTATGGCCGTATTTCCGCACAGTATTTCTGGAATCTTTAAGACTTGCCAAGCCAATACTTTCTAATTGTGTCACAAAGTCAAAACTGTACAAAGAGAGATCAATTCTATTACCAATTATCTGGTTCTATAGTGAAAGATAAATACAGAAAATGTTTTGTCCTAACCTTGAGCTTGTGGATTGTATCTGCAACTTTTCGCACAACCAATCATAACTTGTTTCATTGCCATCTTTGATTGCAAGTAATGCACCAGGGTCCTGCAATAGCAATTGCCTTATACTAAATGACAAATCACTTTCAGCACTGTGGGCTACAACGCTCAGATCCGGACTTGATTTAACATCTCCTGCTACAACTGAATCTAAAATGGGAAAGTGAAAGGTAAAGCAAAAAGTATAGGCTATGTTAACTGAGTACAGTAACCAAAACAGTAAACAAATGTTTTTGTTGTTGCACACACCTAAGTTCTTCCAGACTTTAAGAAGATTTTCTAAACACCTCACTGCGTTCTGCTCCTTTTTAGCCCACTGATATCTTTGCAGACATTGATCTAAACACCATCGTGCATTAGTGAGAGAACCTGAAGTGCCCACCTGAAATAAGACAATTGGTGAAATTTGAGAAATTTGAATGACCACAATGTGTGGTTACCATACCCAAAACGATCAGAAGCATTTTAAAAGATACTGTACCTCATCCTCCACAAATTTAAGATATTTTCTGGCAAAATTGTGATTTTGTTGCTGCAAAGCTGCCTCTACTAGACTTAATTGCATATTCAGGGCTGCTTCTTTTACATCAGTTTTGAACTCATCTGGCATACAATTCATACATGCAATCCTAAAGGAAAAGGAACGGTGTTAGAAGGTATATTGTGGAGAGATATGCACCAAAATACAACAGAAACAGTATGACCAAACCTGTAACTGATTCTTGTCTCCCACTGTATCAGGCTGTCTTGTGAACTAGGTAGAACTTTTTCCAATTTTTTCAAGTATGTATGACATTCATCAGAACTCATCATTCTACCCTCAGAAAAGACTCCCTTACAATGGAGGAGAATCATATAAGTCTCAGATTAAAGCAGAAAATTACAGTTACAGCAGCAAGAATGGAGATGGAGCCTTACCATAACTTCAGCACTTCTAGGAATGTCCATTAATTTCACTTCTCGGCGTCTTCTGAAGAGAGGACTAAGCTCAGTCCAACAATCAACAAACTCAGTTAAAGTTTTACTTCCAAAAAACCTAGCCTGAGGGAAATTCTTTTTCAGGATGCACAAAATAGACAGCACGTCACTAAAACGGTTCTGAAAGAAAAGACATAAAATATATTGTTTGAAATATTTGTTTGTTATTATACTTCGCAATATTGCCAGAAAACGTACTTTCAAATTTGGGCCTTTGGTATCATCATTTAACCATCCATTCAGGATTGCCATAAACTGATGTTCGTCCTTATCTTTATAAATTAAATTTAAAACTTCACTGTGGAGGAACCGAGGTAACAGTGTCCTTTCATACCTAAAACAAAAACTAAAATATAATTGACTTCTAAAAAATGACATGAGTATGCACGGGTGCACCCATCCACACAAAACTAACCATGCACACAAAAACTCACCATCCAATGTCCCACAAATTATCCAATTCACCATCCACTTCTTCCCTGATAACCTTGTTAATGTTATCCCATTCTGACAAATTTTCCATGCACTGAAACAAAAACACAAGACAAGAAAATATTATACGCTTATCTTTCAGAAGTTAGATCCAAAATAAATGACCCTTTACCTCAAAGCAACTCTCATAAAAGCTGTCATAGTGAGTTTCAGATAAGGCATCATGGTACAAGCGCTTGGCTTTCACCCACTGCTCTTCGGCATGAGCTGAAAGAGCAGCTTTCGATTTTTTACCAAGGTCAACATTGTGCAAGAGTGTACCATGGGCAACATTTCTTTCACCAAGCCCATCAAACAGCCTGAAAATGATGAGAAGCTTGTAGCACATTATGACTTTTGAAATACACAAATCACATGAAATCTAGAATATAGAAAACTCACTGTGCCAGATGAACCCACACATTTTCAGAATGCCCATGTTCTGAAGTGGCTTTCTCAAGCAGTAAGACTCCCAAGGCAAGCAGGTCGCTGCCAACAGCAGCTGTAACAGTTGGAAAGAAATGAATACCTGACTAACTGCTGAAATCTCTAAGCATTCCCCCTCTGATACAGGGAAAATAACTACATACCTTGGTATACTTGTTCTGCATTTAAAATTATTTGGCCGTGGTAAGCAATTTCGAGACAAAGTCCAATAGTAGATGGTTCATAATCAGTACTGGACTCAAGAATATTGTTGAGCAAAGAGGCCACTTCCTCTTCAAAGGAGTTGGTGTCCTCCAATGAGCAGACCACCCTCTTCACTCCCACAAACAAACTAACCATGACTTGCTTTGCTATTGCAACATCACGCTGCCAAAACATTTAAAGGATCAATACTTATTAAATTACTAAATGTTGTGTTACTTCATGGAAGTTAACACAACAGATATAAATAACGCAAAAATTAAAAAGGCAACAGTACCTTAGCAAGTTCCTTTAAGGGGTTGATAAAATCTGAAACTTTTATCTGAATATCTGGAAAATCACCCTTTCTATATTTCCGCGACAAAGACACCTGAGCCTCCCTTTTACGAGCACGGTTCTTCCACATCTCTTGGCGCCTTTTAGCCTTTCCTACATTAACTGAAGCAAAAACCATTCCTGTTTTCTTCCCCAAAAAGCGTCTCAATCTAAGAGTTGATTCAGATCCTTCAGTTTGTACCTCTGCAAACAACATGCATATGATAGAATTTGCAACAGAAAGCCTAGGCATTTTTACTTAACGTATGCATTAGATTATAGAAAAACGGGTTAAATTGTACTACCTGACTTATTTTTCTCATCAATGAAACGTAGACGTTGAGTACCAAACCCTACGCCCTGCTTGTAATTATTCTTAAGCGAGCTCAGTGTGCCATAAGAAGCTCCATCTTGAGAGAATAAAAATCCTGATCGTGCAAAGCTGCTGTTTACTTTAAACTGAGATTTTGAAGTATCACCTCCATCTGAAAAATAAACTGTAAACTAAAAAAGACATATTCCAGATTAAAGAGTAGAAAAAGTTTGAGCGTGTAACACTTATTACCAACTACGTCTGCTGTAGGCTGAAATATGAGACTGTGCTGTGTAGCCATAAGAGGGTTTGAAGCATCAAATGTAGAATTGAGGGAGCTTGTTTGACTCATTTGACTAGCAAATGTTTGTGCAAACATTGGGACCATAGCAGTTACATTCTTCGTCACCCAATCACTACTAATTGAATAGTCCTGAAAAAAATTTAAAAATCTTTAGAATGGAGAAGTTGGACAGACGACATAAAAAAAAATGTATTCTAAATAGATGTGAATTAAAATGTAACACAAAAAAAGAATTTGGGAAATTGGTTTACTTACTCCAAAATTACACTCTTCAAGTGCATGAGCAAAGACTGTGGATTGGAAATCTGGAGTGCTACTAGTACCCTCCAGCATGAGAGGAACAATATAACTGAGAAAATATTGTTCAGTCAGAGGAGAATACATCAATGAAAACATGGCAGAAAGACGCTGTTGAGCATTTCTCGGAAGTCTCTCTTCTTCAGTCCACTTTGCAAAACACTTCTTCTGCAGTTCTACATTTGAGTCAACTAACCCAGATAAAAGCAAAGCCTTGCTCTCATCATAAATTCTCCTACCTAACTGAGACAATGAGTCACCATCTTGTTTGACCGAGTATCGGTCAAAACAGATCAAAGATATTTCATGCACAAGGGAACGAGCTTCCCCTTTCACGAAACGTGTAATACCAGACAAGTTATGGATGACTTCATATAAATCAGTTTCGGGTAAGGATGGTGCCAATTCGACTACAATTTGCAAAGCTTTCATTTGAACATCCAAGTTAGTGTCGCACATCATAATCAATAGCCCGCGTCCCTTCAATTCTTGATATGGGTTTTCGCCTACAAGGTCAAGGCGTTTAGTTAGGAGACTGAGGCATAGGGCCTTTTTGTCTCCTTTTGACTGGTCTAAATAAAACAGAATAACAGGAACAAAAGTGTCGACTATTGAAGGGTAATTCTGATGTATACCAAAGAGCACAGTAAGAAAACGATCACAGTCACGTTGTATCAAGTGGATATTCCTCAAAGCCTCATTTAAGTTGTCAATGAAGATTTCGTCTTCGGGTAACAACTGACCATCATTATCTTTGCTGAGAAGTTTGAGGCATAGTCCAAGAGTTTCAGAAGATGCTTTAAATACTTCTTGCGTATTTTCTTGTAAATTTTTCTGAAGGAAGGAAATAAAAGAACTCTTGGTATCCGCTGTCCACGGAATTAGATCATGCCAGAGCATGATAGCAGTTAAATTGATGCCTACTCTTTTGTCTGGATTGCCCAGCATTTTTAGTAGGGAGTCACGAGGAGGCTCAATGAAGTCTTTCCAAACTTCCAGAATGCTCTTGATGAGTTCCAAGTGGTACTTAAAAACCACTCTTTGAGTATCAACACAGTTTTCAACTAGATATTGGAGCAACTGGTTTGCTTGAATGGGTTGGACCTTGACTGATGGATTTTCTGCACTCCATTTTGATAGTAAACACGTGATGTCACCCAGAAGGTAGCTTATGCCATTTTCAAGAAGTCTTTTCACAATGCAGTCCAAAATAGGATCAATCCAATGTGCAGCATATGGTGAAAAGTAAGCTTCGCAATTTAGCACCACTCTTAGCAAGAAAATATGACTGTTTCGAGGATTTGTCCGATCTATCAGTGAGTTTCTAAAAGAATTCATCCATCCTGGTAGTGCACTCTCAATACCATTCACAGGTACAGGAGAGATACCTGAATCTACCAAATGACGAATTATACCACACACTGTTGCCATGCATTCATGATCATTGAGCGTATCATTCTCCAACACAATGACAGATTTCTCCTCGTTGGACTCCCCACTTCCAGGATAACTTAGTAATCTTGAGTGAGTGAAATCGAATCTAGTGATATCCGTCTCCAAAGAGCCAGCTAATGACTGTGATTCAAGAAGACGGAGGGTCCTGTGAATATTGAACTTTTGTCTCTCTTCAGTCAGTTGGCGTCTAATTGATACTGCTTTCTCAACATTTTTCAAGTGCTCTGTAAGATGATAAGGCAGCATGTAACATTTTCTATCATCCACAAGTAAGCGCCATATTTTTCTTGACTTCTCATCAAATAGAAATTTATCATAATATTTAGCATCTGAAGGTTCTGTCTTCATATTGCAAACCAGTGTAGCGAACATATTATAAACAGCACACATATATTCACGGCACATTTCTTTCTCCTGAGAGGCCTTCTCAAAATTAGGTGGAGCTCTGAAAACTCCTACTACTCGTTTCGTTAGTTCAACTGTAAGTTCTCTTCCAGTTTGAACCACAACTTCTGTACCAGCAAATGCAGCTTGGACAAGTTCACTGCCTTTTTCTTCAAACAAGCTTTTCATCGGGAAGCTATAAATTTGCTGAAGTAATTTCCAACTACCACTCTGGGTGCAAAGTTTTTGATTTGCTCTTCCCCCACTTATTCGCAGTTTCAGGGATTCAATTAACTTTTTAATGATCAATTTGGCAAATTCAATTTGACTTTGTAATGAGGCTGATTGCATGAGTTTCAAGAGAAAGTCATTTAATATGCATACCCGATAATCTATGCTAAGCATTTCATTGTCAAACATGGAATACACAAGCATCAAGGATTGCACCTGACAATCTTTCTTGTCCTTCAATTGTTTCATGAAGTTCTCTAAAGTATTTGGCAAGAGATGGCGGCAGGCATGTTTTGTATCAACAGACATAATTTTGACAACAATCTGCAAGATGACCTGATTTCCAGTCATTACCAACGATTGCATTAAGGCTTCAAATGCTCTCACAAAGTTTATGTATTCTAGAGACCCTGTTTTGAATTCTGAGCTTGTAGATGGAAAGTGCTGATCTTTGACATTGTGGAGACAAGTCTTAATGTCAGTTGCTGAAGTGTTTGAGCACACAATAGGAAGACAGTGAAGAAGATCAGTTTTCAGTGCTAAGGTTCTTGAAGCGTCCTGCAGTAGAGTGGTAATCCATTCACACACTGTTCCACAATTTGGTATGTTTTGAGATTCTACGTCTAGTTTGACAATTTGATTTAGCAGAGATATCAACCACATTTCTCTAGAACTGTCATTCTGTGCCCATGACACAAATTTTTCCCATGTTGAAAAAATACACCTAACTACTTCTTGCAAGCAGCGCCTGAAAACCAAAGTTTCAATAAAATATAAGTGCAGAAAAACACTGTTAACAAAAATGAAGAATCTCATTTACCATGTGCCACTCTTAGCTCGAAAATCACATCTTAACAGAGATGGTAATATAGTCAGATCACGTGGACTGGTAGTGGAACACAAGAGATCTTCAATGACATTTAAGCTCTTCAGAGGTTGCTCTATAAGTCTTTTGACTAGAGTAACTTTAAAACAGGACACAAAATGTTCTCCATGTGTCAGATCACTTTGCAAACCTCCCTGATGGAGCACAGTCTTATCAGCAGTTAGTTCAATCAAGGATCTCGTCTGCAAAAATCAAACAATGAGTCTGCTGAATCAAAAATTCAATCATGAAGTAGGAAAAAGATCAACAATTATAATTAAACCTCTGAAGTTGATGTAAGGAACAGTTCCAGCATTGATGTAGCGTGCTCTGTAGCAAGAGGAGTGAGTTCTATTGGAGAAAATTTATCATTGCTCATTATTGCTATAGGTTCCACAATGGATTGAAATACAAGCTGTAAACTTGCATCACCATTAAGACCACTCCAGGTTTGTGCTTCCTAGGAAAAGTACACACAAGTAAATCAACAATTGTCAGGAATCCTCAACCAAAATTAAGAATAAGGCACCCACACAAAGAAACAGACAACATAATGAAAAAATTAAACTAAAAAAATAGTACCTTGAAAACTGTCTGAAGAACTCTCATACCTCTGACAAAATCCCTGTCTATGGATAACACTCCACCACTTCTAATGGATTTTGGAAATCTTTCCAAAACTTCTGGAGCCAATGATGCTACCTTATCTTTTAAAAGGTCTTTCAAGTCACTTAGAATAAATTCTGATGAATGGCTTGCCAAGGATCTCAAAAACTTCTCAACAGTGGTGGGCAGATTGTCTTCCACAGATTTGGATGTCGAGTTAAAGCCCACACGAGATGGCCACAGGCAACAACTGTAATTGAGAAATTACATTGGTGAAATAGGTTAACAGAATCGTCCAACATATGTATCTTAATTTACTTACCTTATAAGCACTTCCCAATAGTTTTTTGACCAAAATGAGTTAAGAGTAGCCCCTTGTTTTTTGTCAAGGACTAAGGTTAAAAACTCAATCATTCTCACAACTACACAGCATTTAGCAGAATTAAAGTCCTCCATTGCTTTGGGCCTCCATAAGGATGTTTGTTCTACTCTAGAATTGACAACACCTTCTAAAAAATGAGACAAAGCCTGGAGAACAAACATATCACAATGAAAGAAACTGGAGAAAGGAATGAAAAATGAAATATTTGATTTAATATGTTACCTGCTTCAGTTTGCAGTTTTCCATTGCTAACAACATTTCAGCAGGAACATGTACAGTTTCTATCAGCCACATGTAGCATTCCATACTGGCCAACAAAGAGTACACCCAAGCCAAAGCGTCATCCCAGGGGGCTGACTTGGGAAGAGTGGTCAACAAACCAGTACTGCCCTCCGCAATTAGCACGAGTTTGTCAGTTCCCCCATTTGCTAAGTCTCTGTCGATGAAGTCCTTTGTAGAGCAACAGCCTGTTACATACTTTGCCAAATGGTCAACCAAATTCCTACAATTAACACGGCAACTGAAATTTAAGGCCGTGCAGTACTGCAGAAGCCACCTTACAACATGCTCCAGTCTTCCTCCACTAAATTCTTTGGGAACTCTTCGACAGTCACTGTCCAAGTTGAATTTATTTGAAAAACTAATTAAAACTCTCAAAATGTGCTGTAGTGACTTTTCTAACTGTACTTCAGTATGGCTGTCTTCACCAGTCACTGAACAAAGTGAAAGGCCAGTCACAAGGCAATACAACAGTTCAATCCAAAATTCATCAATTAATTCTTCACATTCTCGCAATACAGAGTATATACTGTTGAAGGCAAGAGCGGCCCCCAATCGCTTTTGTGGACAAGGGTGATGGCACAAGTTTGCCATAAATTTAATGATTGGTTCCACTTTGACCTTAATGTTGTGTTGTCGCCTTGACCACTGCACATACTCATAAAGACATGTGGCTGAATAATCCCGAAGAGCAGCATCAGTTGGATGAGTTATTCCATCGAGTAAAGCAAAGCAAAAGGCAGCAGCCTGTTTGCTTCTCTTGTGTACCCGGCTTGAGTACCAATGAGCCATCTGCACACCCAATGGTGCAAATAACTGATTCACAATCAAGTCTATGTCACAAGCCAGACACAGGATTTTTGGGAACAGGTGAGTCCAGAGGGAAGTCAGATGGCCCTGCTGAGCTTCTACAAGCTGTTTCTCCTTCCCCAACATGAACATGATGACAGCATGAAGCAGCTCACAGGCGGCACTTCTCGTTCGCCGGTCACTGTTATGCAACGCTAAATGTGCCAAATGTGGTAACATGTCATCGAGGCTCAACTGCACCTTCATATCAGGGAATGGCAGAGAGAACCAGAGGAGCTTTT
The DNA here is from genome assembly GCA_038380765.1 of Odontothrips loti. Classification (NCBI taxonomy): domain Eukaryota; kingdom Metazoa; phylum Arthropoda; class Insecta; order Thysanoptera; family Thripidae; genus Odontothrips; species Odontothrips loti. Next base: position 6,057,411 of record CM076257.1, on the reverse strand, counting down.
TTTCCTGCCATGCGGTCACCCCCATTCGATCCTCACTGCCATCCAGCATGAACAAACAAGTGGCGCTGTCTAGTGTGCTCAGGAAAAAAATTATTTCCTTCTGAAGTTGACCTAGTTCAGTATCAATGTGAGAATTCAGTTTTGGTCTCCAGAGTTTCTTTTTTTTCTGATCCTGAAGAACTTTCTTAACCATGCTCATTCCACTCAGATTACTTTCCAATTCTTCATCTGGAACATTTCCTTTTGTCTGCAGTAAGATGTCAAAAGACGGCAAAACAGCTTGCAGTAAAGTCCTCATTTTTTCTTGGGGGAGGTCTTGGTTCCATTGTGCCAGTGTTTGTAATCCTTTCTGAGCCAATGACAACATACTGGAGCCCAAACGAAACACTGTTTGGAAAGCTGGTGCGCAGTCCCTGAGAAGTGGTATTGCAATGCGGGAGGGTGTGGCCAACATCAAGTGAAGACATGAAACCTGTAAGTCACCACGGTATTGGGACTGTCGAGTAATAACATCATGGAGAAAGCCACTTAGTAAGTTAACAGTTGGTCTCCAGTCAACATCTTCCATTTCTTCCTTTTGATCATCAAAGTAGCCAAGCTTTTGAGCAATGATGACAATACTGGTAAGCAATTTATAAAAGCTGCTTACTAATGAATGCCTTGATGAGAGCCTTATAATTCTCTGAATGAGAGGGCTAATCCACTTGGTAAGAAGCGATTGGTCTGGAAGATCATTCAAGAGGGTGACTGTAAAATTAACCAGGTTGACCAAGACAGTAAAATCCTGTGGACTATTAGCCTCCACACATTTTTCCACATCACAGTGGTATACCTGTAAACAAGGATGTGAGTATGCTTTACATAGTTTAAGAAATAACCCACTGTTGTCAAAAGCATAATAAAAAATTACATACAAATTCATTGGACACATTGTCTTTAAGGGTAAGATCAAGTCTGTTGATAATATCCATGACAGATTCTATGATTTTGTCCACCAGCTTCCTCGAAATGTTTCTCTGTTTTTCAAGATCTATAGAATTTTAAAAAAGTTATTAGAGTGCCAATTACAAATAATTGCCAATCGGGGTACAAACTAACCTTGCCGTAACATTCCTCTTCTGAATCTATTCATGGTTATTAAACTTTGCCAAAAGCCAAGGTAGTTCTCATATGTTGTGATCTTCTTCTGACCAGCTTCACGGAATATGTCAGCATCCTCCACAACAGGGTGCGAAACTGACCTAACTATTCCCTGCTGAACTATTTTTCCAGAAAAAAGGGTGAGGGCCTTCAAAACTATATTCAAACAAATTAATAACTATGATGGAAATGATGTGAATAAAAAGTGTCTTACCAAGGGTGTTTAGATACATATCTAGGGCTGGACCACTGCATCTGCTGAGCCGTAGTAAAGTGGATATGACAGCATCAACCATGACTGTTTGCCAGCGTGGATGTTCCTCTTGAGCAAACTGGCATATTAATTGCACGGACAAGCCTTCCAGAATTGAAATCTGAAGGTTGTGTATCACACCAGATACAGCAGTGAAGACTGAGAGAGAGTCAAGATAATCTGCAATTTTGTGATGATTTCCACTGTCAAACAAAATGTCAAGTGATAACATTTACAATAAGAATAAATAACATTAATTGGGTGGAAGAAAGTTCTTACCTTCCACATTCCTCATGCGACCTTTGTGCAAGTATGTTAAAAATCACAGGGATTTCCTCTGGCTTGTGTCGCTTCAATGCTTTGCCAAACAACCCAAAGGCCTTGATAGCAATATCAACATGTTCAGAGGTTTCAAATTGACTTTTGAAATGAGAACAGAAGAAAGTCAACATTTCCTTAAAATCCAAAAGTTGTACCATTAGTGCACTTTGACTGCCTGATTATGTGTTGAAAGATGTAGTTAAAATGTAACATACCAGCGTATTACTCTGAAAAGTTATGTGCCTTGCTAAGACATGGTAAAATGTCAGAAGAGCTTGCTTTGCAACAGATCTTTCTTCGTTGCCCATGCTGAGCCAACGTCTTAAGACTTTGTGCCACTCCTTATAGTTTGATACCAAATCACACTTAAGCTGATCCCCATGTCTTGCAAGTAGATTTAATCCAGCTTAAGGTTGAGAAAAACATTCATTAAAATTTGATCTGAAGGTATAAGAGATATTAATTACAAACAGGGCAAAACATTCCATACAGAACAAATTGTGTACCTCTTGCAGCTGTTTTCCTTTTTATATCAAAAAGGTTCAAAACTTTCATGATAGAGTTTGCAAGTTTTTTACAGCGGTCAGTGTTAGCTGACCCATCTAGTGGAAATGTAGTCAGGAAATAATATAGACCATCAAAGCACCCTTCAATTATTGAAAACTCTACCTTACTTGTTTCGGATATCTATAATGTGGGATCAACGCACACAAAAGAATGTTACAGAAAGGATGTCAAAAACAACAAAATTCCAAATCATTTGACAAACCAGAGAACCAACCTGGTAATCTAAATCAGCCATGAAACGATTTAGAAAATGCTCAGATCTGGGATTCACATAATTAGGTAACTGTTCAGCCAATACACCAATCAGCGTATATACCTTCCGCAGAACTGAGGGATACAGACAAATAACAACAGTCTCTAAAAGAAGCAAGTACCTAAAGAGCAGAAAAACTGTACTAGTATCATCAGAAAAATAAACCTACCAGTTGGTTTGCTAGTACTATGGGAAGCCATGCTGTACAGTTGATTTATAAGAGATGGAGGATCTAAGTCTGCTACCCAAGTTCTGCTCTTAAATATTGCTATTAATACATCAAGGGATTTGTCCTTTTCCTCAGCAGATGATTTCGGTCTCCTAATGAATGAAATAGAGCTGTTCTGTGGAAACAAAACACAGAGGATGTGAAAAATGAACCTGCAGCCCTAAGAAAAGAAATGAGGATGTTCACCTACTTTGATAGTTACAACATAGGTTTCAAGACTGGATGTGAAATAGTCAAGGAGAAATGAGAAGAAACATAATATTTCGGAGGTAATTTTCTTCATATTTTCCTTCACGGCTTCGCTTAGAAATGACTGAATACCCTTCTCTTCCTGGAACAACAGGTGGAACGCCACATCTGAAATATGGCAACAGTTTATGATCACTCTGCTGTCAAGTCGAATCTTCCACCTGCCCACTCTACACCGGCACCTTTGGGCCTTAGGCCTAACCTCTTTCCTCTGATGTCAAATCGCTCTGAAGATGTTGAACCATTCGGTCTAGACTGATTTTTGCGTTTTCCTCCGCAGAGGGCAAACAAGACCACAGGCTTTCCAAGAATTCTTCCATTTTCGTAGGACTCGGTGGAAAACTCCCAGGTAGCCTCTAGTAGCCTCTTGCACAACGGCACTCTAGCCTGCTGCTGGACTCTGTTTCCGCATTGAGGCGTTAGTTTCACGCTATCCTCACACTCCAGTTGACATTCAATTAGATTCTCAGATGCAGTGAGATCAGAGGCAAGTCTCGTCACTCGTTCAGGCCCCAACTAAATAAATGTGAAATTCTGGCCTATGTCAACGGTGTTTACATCTTTGACTCTCCGCGGCAATGTACTGCGAAGAAGCAGCAACAGCACTAACCGCAGCTGCACAGGCACAGATTGCTTATCTGCAGGTACAGCGGCAGCGTGTGCGCTCGCGCGCGCATCCACAGAAATCATAAAAACCACAACCACGGGGTGTCGATGGTCTGGTCATATGCGAAGCAGTTTAACAGAATTTTAATTTTTCCATTGCAAGTATGTTCGAAACAACTCAAACACTAAAAAAAGGAAAGAGGTCGGAAATGTAGGTCCGTCTCCGTCTCTCCCGCTCCCCTTAGGGAATTTCAATTTTTGCCCATGTCCCCACGTCCTTTCCGTTTAATTTTGATTTTTACTACCTGTTCAAATTCTGAGTGCTGGCTGCAGCTTGCTTTGATTGTTTTCCCAGCGTTTACAGTTTATAGTGCGAGGGTTTAGGCATGAAAAATAAAAGTTTAAAAACATTGTGAATTACTGGTGTTAATGTTCATATTTTGTTTCCTGTTCTGTAAGAGTTCATTCCACAATATTCTTTGGCCCCTATGTATCATACAGTTCGTAGTACCAGGGCTGTAAAGTTTTTAGCCGCGTTTGCTCGCTTCGCATGACGTTGGGGTTTCGTGAACTTATCTTGACAGTGTAGGGGTTCGCTTTGGCCGCGCCGCAGCCGCACCGTACACACACACACACGCCTCGCCTCGCTCGCGCAGAAGTGCTTAGCTCTGCACAACGAACGGACGGAGCGGGCCTGGCGCAGTGCTTTTGGGCCGTGTTTGGAGGCTAAGGACCGCGGGCCACGGGCCGGGTTTTGGTGAGGACGGCCGTGGACGAGGTCAGGATCGCGATGGAGGTGGACGCCGGCAACCGCCCGCAGCCGCAGAGAGGTACGGGTGACGGAGTTTCAGTGAAAAGCCCAGTCGCTAACGATCCGCCTGGACGCCATCAGGAACGGCGTACTGTGCTGCCCCCTGGCGGCGGCGAACGCAAGCGGGGCGGGGGCGGGCAGGACGAACTGGCCGCCGAGGCCGACGTGAACGTCAACAGCGCCGATATGAACTTGGACGGGAGCCGAGACCAGGACCGGGAAAGGGACAAGGACAAAGGACGCAAGCGGAGGAAATACCGCCGATCCAGGCCCAGCAAGAAGGTATGGTTATGGAGGAAGGAGCTGGCGGAGGCGGCGGAGGCCGGGGCGAAGGCTGGGTCTAAAGCTGGGACCGGGACCGGTGCGAGCTCCCCCAGCGCCCTCCCCACACTGCCCACGCTGCTGGGCCGGATCCGGGCCAGCGCCAACCTTCCCTCGGCCCTGCCCGCTCTGCCCGCCCCCAACAACACCACCCAGTTCATCATGGAGGACCACACTGACCTGCAAGGGCTGGACCTTGAGGCACAGCGAAGCGCCAAGACGAGCAGAGCGAGGGACTCGAGCTTCAGCATCGACTCCGATGATGACCTGTCATCGTCACCAGAGGACGAGGCATACCTCTCCAAAGAGTTCTCAAATACCTATGAAGATGTCCATGTGGAACGCTTGGGAACAATGACCAAGCTGGACCTGATACAAGAGTACTTGCAGTTGGAGCAACGTGTTGATGTGCTGGAACGAAGGTTGAATTCAGCCCAAAATACCAGCTCAGGCACGGGTGACTCTGGAGGCAACGGTGGGACAGGTACTGACTCGGACAGTGAGACTGCTGAAGGAGAAACGCCCATGGAGCCTGCTATGGCTGAAAAAATTCGTATATTTCAGGAAGAAATTCAGAAACTTGTTGTTGAAAACGAACAATTAGTTCAAGAAAACCAAAGACTGCAGTCGTCAAGTAGCCTTGCCAGACGATCATCCTCATCGCTTTCATCATCAATAGACTCTGAAAGTGACAGCTCAACTTCTTCTGGGAGCTCCACAACAAGCAGCTCAGGTCAGAGCAGGGCTAGTCGCACCAGTAAGTCAAGTACTCAAAATAGACTTGAAGTGGCTGTGGAGGACAAAACATCAGATGTTGAAATGGATTCTGTAGAAGATTGTGAGAAAACACCCTCCATTACTGCCTTAGACCAGGATATGGAAACCGAACTTTGCACAGGGGAAATAACTACTAAATCTAATGAAGATAACTCAGTTGTATCATCTGTTGTTGCCCACTAGGCCATTCATAAAACAACTGTGTCTCTTTTTGAGATATTGTTCCATTAATAAGGTCATTTGCACTTAAGGTTTTAAGAGATCCAATAGAAATATTTTTTGTTTCAGACCAAATTTGTATTGATTCAAAACTGTTTTTTTTTTTTGGGGGTGGGGGGGGGGGGGGGGGTCTGATGACTAGTTAAGTGATATTTATGTATAACCTCTTCCACCTTGGTTTTTCTGTTAGTTTTTAAAAAGTTGTTTTCGAACTGGCCAGTCATATCATTCTCAAATTATTCCAGCTCAGCTTGGGCTTGTAGATATTGTTAAGATATCATGCAGGGTAGTTTGCCTTCAAAATGTAATATAGACACCATCTTTTGTAAGGAAGTTTGCTTATTGTTACCTTGTCTGTTACAGGCAAAATTGTTGAACTTGCCCATAATTTCTTGTGTTTTGAGTGATGCTGTGATGGTGCTGCAAGAACAGTTTTTGTGGTCTCTGTTATTTTTGAAATTATTTGCTGCAATATATTTTAAAAGCGTAATTAAAGACTGAGACCAATGTTGATATTTGTTCTTCATTTTTGCCTGCCAGTATTTAATAAGAAAATATTTTATTCATTTGATGCTGCACAATATAAATAAAATTGCAACTGAAAAGTGTGAAAAAAATATTCTGGAATGGTGGTGATTCTCTAGTCGCTGTCATCATTCCTCTCCTTCTTCTTTCTCACGCTTGGAACTGGAGCATTAGGATTTGTTCCTTTATAGAAATCTTTGAGGAGCTTCATTGCCTCTTCAGCTCTGATGCCACCAATGATCTTACATGGGTTTTCTGCCAACAACCCTGCATCCAGCACAGTACCACAACCACCAAAACGATCATTTTGGCAGCCATAAGTAATTTGTTTGAGATGGAGGTTGTGCAATGCTCCAGCGCACATAATGCATGGTTCAACGGTCACAAATACTTCTGTAGAAGCGAAGACTGCATTGGAATCTCTATCATTTTTTTTACACCACTGGAGAACCTAAAAGCGGACATTTTAAGATTTCTTTTCGTTCTCAAATAGATTTAAATGCAAAGCAGATTGAATAAGACAACTTACATCATCTATACAGTTGATTTCAGCATGCCTTGTTGCATTACGGGTTTCATTAACTGTATTTCTGCCAATAGCTATAATCTGACCCTCATGTAGGAAGACACATCCTACAGGAACTTCGCCAACTGACAGTGCCTGTCGAGCAAGTTTCATAGCTACTTCCATTCCTTCCTCATCTGTTAATTTATCTCCTACTGCTGGCACAGCTCCATGCAGAGCACTATCCTCTTCTTTATGTTTAGGTTCTATAGACCCCGAGGCTGAAGCACACGGTTCCATTGCCTTATTTTCCTACACAAGTGAAATGGAATGACGTACCCTCACGTAGGCAAAAACAGTTCTAGAAGTCCAAGATTTTCCAAGATCTTGGTAGCTAACTCTTTCCAGTTATTTCCATTACTGGCATTACGAGGACTCGGGTGTGGAATAGATACAACCTATGGAAGAAATTACATTTTTAGCCAATCAGAATAGTGTTAATTTCAGTGACAGGGTTAACTGCTATTTGCTATACACCAATAAAATATAAAACACCAGTGCTGAAACCAACCTTCACTCCTTTTAAGCCAGTACTGTTAACAGCAATACTCGCTCTCTTCTCTGCAAATTTCCCAACCGCTACAATTACTTCCACGCGCAGCAAACATACAACTCTGGAGAGAGCTGCTTCACACAGTGTCAATAAAGCTTTGGACTCTGATGCCTAAAATAACAATGATAGTATGAGAAACAATACATAACCACCCAACCACATCAAATTAGAGTGGCATAATCCAAAAAAAGTAAACCTTTATTTCTGCAGGTGTGATATTTTTTCCTGAGTTTGACAGCAGTGCAATTGGACAGAGGTTGTAGATAAGGCAGTTCTTAAAAAACACAAACGGGTCTGGACCACAAAGTTCTTGAAACAGACCCCAGAATCTTTTGCCACTTATCTCACTGCGGTGACATTCCAATCCAGTCACCAATCTAGAAAACACAACATTTAAGAATAAAAGCCCTTGGTTATATGATTTTGAAATACATCTGCTACAGGCAATGCCAAAGCATCAAATTTTTATTCTCTAAAATTAATCACCTTTGTGGATGTTGTCTTTTGGGTTTACCAACAGACCCTTCAATGCCAAACCAGTCTCTTACAATGGCAACCTCTCCAAAAGGCACCTGCAATTCAAATAACCTCATGATAATAACAAAAGTAAAAATTTGTTTGAAACAAAGCCTTGAAAAATTATACATTTTAACTTTTCATTAACATGCATTTAATGAAATGAAAGAAACCAACATCATCAGTCTTAAACAGTACATAACAAACACACACCAAAAAAATAAAAATAAGTAAAGAATGAAAGATTGTGACGCAAAATATCCCTTGTAGAGTCTAGGGGCGCATGCATTTTTAATATGATTTCAAGCAGTAAAATCAATTGGTTCTCACCCCAGTTTGAGACATGCCCCAAGGCCCGGGATTCATTCCAAGAAACATGACTTTCTTGGACGCATTACAGAATTTTCTCACAAACTGGGCATGCAGATTGAATGCATATTCAATGGGGCTGTATATGTACTCAATCGGAGGACTAAAGACAAGTGAATGGAGCTGCGTGCATAACTCTAGCTCAATATGTAAGACATGATCTGCAATTGAGAAAGTTACCCCAGGTGTGTATGGACTTGGCATCCTCTGAAAAACCGCACTTTGACTCTTGCATAAAGTGCTTTCAAACAATGAGGTTTTGGGGTAAGACAAGTTTGGTTCTGCTTGTGTCTGTTCAGATCTAATTTCAGGTTTTAAGCAGAAGAAGCCCTCTTCTTGTACAGCATAACTCGTCTTGTGTAAGATGCTGTCTATTGAGAAATTTGACCAAGAAACATTGGCTTTTGATGGCGCTGGTTGGGGGACGTCTTCAGCTTTCGACGAACTTGGCCAAGATACTTCTGGTTTTATTAGAGCTTCATCAGGCACAGCATCAGCTACTCCACCCTTGGCTAGGAAGCCACTGTGTCGATCGTTTTCTACATATCTCTTCTTGTGCAAGATGTTAGCTATTGAGAAATTTGACAACATGGTGTTTTCTTCAGTTGGGGCTCGCAGAGGCACCCCACTGGGTTCTAGGGAGTCAAAGTCGCTAGAATCGCTGCTCATGATCACGGCGGATTATACCAGGAAAACAGGATCGAGGACCACGGCTTCACCTTTGTAGCGGGGAGAGGAGGACAAATCTCATGCATACAAAGACATTAGGTACAATCACCCCAGCACCCAGCACTGCACGCACTGCAAGCACTGCAACTGCAGTGCACTACTACTCTACCAGCTGAGAGATGAGAATAAGACCAAGCCCTAGAATCGAACCCTTTCGTACTACTCACTTCACCGTAAAGAAAATAAAGTCCCTGTCAACTGACAAACAGGGGGCTAAAGGCAAACGAAACAGAAGGAATTTAATCTTTGCTTTGCCATGCATCGGGCGGGCTAGAGCGGGCAAGAGCAGTAGACGAGCAGACGACACTTTATCCAGTGTTATTTGCACTGCAGAGCGGTATCCTTATTCACAAATTTGTAAAACGTTATTCGCACTCTGCTTTCTTGAAGTGTCAACCAGAACTTGTTGTTTTCCCCGGTGGAGTTTCATTCCCATTTATCTTTTTGTTCGCCACATATGTAGAGTTTGGTTTTGTGACGATGGGTTGTTGCTGGAGCAGTTGTAAGGAGGACAGCTCTTCTCAGGTACGTTTCATTCGCACTACGCTGACTTCGGTTTTCAGGTTAGGGCTGGTTCAGATTAGATGGGCGTCAACATGGGCCAACATCCTGCTATTCACATCTCTTTTAAGAAAGGGCGTTGAGGAATATAGAGTCGATGCACGGCATTAGATCTAAATTCTTGATCTCGGTAGTTGCTATGTCTTTACTTCCAACTGCCTCTGAATCAACTGTCATTGTCATTGTGCTCATCTCATATTCCATTGTCATCTACTTGATAACTTTCTTATCCTCCCAATTGATAATTCAGTGTTTTCTTTACAGTTTGTCTCAACAAGCCTTGGGCATTTTCGATCAAACGCACAATTATTCTTTCCCTTTTGTCTTGCTTTGAAGTTCGATGATGCAGTAAAATTGGTTTGTTATTTCCCTGACTATAGTTGTCATTTTTGTTTCCAGGGTGGTGATGCACATGAGAGAACTCACCTTCTTGTGGACCCTGTCAGCAACAACACTCCAGCTCAAAGGGCTAACAGGTATTATTTCTTATATTTTTAATGTCAAGGGTACATAAACCTTTTATGAGTTTTTATTAAATTTTTCTTCTCTTTCCTTAGTGATGATTTCATCTCCCGATATCCAAATTCAGTACCAAAGAAGACTGATGAGCAATCTGCCTTGAGCAGAATATTGCAAGAAACTGCTACGTAAGCACATTTCCCAAAGTTGCATTGTCGGACTTTACATTTGTCATGGAGTCCATATAAAATTTTAACCAATCATGTGTTTCAGAAATGTGATTGATGTAGCTGCATTGGATTCTCACAACTTGGAGCAACATGAATATAAAGAGCGCACCAAACAGTACCAGCAGCGTTTAATGCAAGGAACAGGTCAACGTTGGAATCTGCCTGCTCCCACCCTTTTAGTTGATATTCCAATGCCAGAGAAGGTGCTTTCTGCCTTGCCTCTTGGCTTTACTGACATGGATCTGGTAAGCATTTTCATCTTCTGTTCATTATTTTGTGCTAACTTTGCAAAGCAAAGCATTATTTGTGTTTTTTGTTTGTTCAACCTATAGATTTCATCAACTGTTCAAGGCATCAATGCAGCCTTGGAGGAATTGAAGGTTGAGCACAAAGAAGACCTTGTTGTTCCATTCAGAATTCCATGAAATGCAGGAGGAAATTTCGGTGGAGTGTTCCTCTGATGGTAATTGAGAACAGAGGTGTCATATCTCAGCTACTTTTCTTGAAGTCATTTAAAGTGTATATACATATATATTTACTATAAAGAGAATTTTAGGCCATAAATTTTGCCGCTGCTTCGTGTAATGGTACAAGCGATCAGTCATACCCATATGTGATATTTTTAAGGTGAGTTGATTGTGGATTCTGGTAAGAATGCAGACCACATGATCTCTTTCCTTAATGACTGAATATTGTAACATTTATGGAAATGTGACCCAACCGACATATAATACCCTTTTTAAACAAGAGACAATTTTTGTTACACATTTTATACAGATCCTATAGTCTAGAATTATTCTATCTATGATGGCAATTTCTATGACACCTGAAATACAGGGATTGCAAATACTTGGCTGTGGAATTGTAATTAGATAAGTGCTTGTGGTGTTTCCTAGGCATTTCTGTTGACCCCTTTTAATGGAATTGTTATGTATGTTCTCAGTTTTTAATTCAAATTTGGTTTCCTGTCCGTCTGGATAATGGTGTAGGTTATTCAGTAGCAGTTTGATTTTTTTTATCGATTTAAAATAACTTGTCTGAACATCTTTTTTTCTCGTGATAATTTGTTGGGAAATATAAAAATGTTAATCATCTTGTGAATGGCAATATAAACATGAATAAAGTATTTTAGCTGACAAGTTTTTTTTATTATTTTTTATGTATTTCAATTTCAATCTTGAAAACTTAGAAGTATGGAAAAGACTTATCGTAACATAACACACTCGCATTCCAGCCAAGGGCAGCCAAAGGGTTCAGCCAAGGAACTGACAGCATTTTGACAAATCAAAACAACTAGTCTTTGAATAATGGACATAAAAACGCATTTACTTGCGGGCATTTAATCTGCCGCCTCCATCAAGATCTTTATCACAAAACCTAAAATTAATTTACACGTGAACTGTGTGGTTGGAAGGCACAATGGCTGTTGAAGATGGTTGAGGCTGTGGATTAATATCGGGTGTTGTTGGTGAGGCGTGGAAAAAGTACAGCATGAAACCAGCTGCTAAAACAACGTGTAGTCCTAGGACTATGCCCAACAACAAATAACGGCGTGTTTCTATCTGAGACACTGCTGGCCATATTGAAGTGACTAAAACAACTGCAGACAAACTTGCTCCAGCAATGGCTAGCAGCCACTGTAACCATGAAACTTGGATCACCCAGAGGATTGACACTGGGATATAGACAGTCAAGGAGTATCCATAAACACAGAGCAAATCAAGGAAGGAGAGTCGATGCTGAAAAAACAAAAAGATAAAATTATGAATCTGTGCAAAATCTGCGATCAGCTGCTTTTGCAAAATAAACAGTGATTTACCTCTTCTGGAACCAGCCATTTCAGTACTCCCCACAGTCCCAGGGGAACAATCCATGCGTAGCTGTATATGACAGTGGCGGACAGTGTCACAGCATGGAAGTCATACTTCCAGTGGAAATCTTTACTTGAGGCTCCAGCCTGAAGGTAGTTTGCCAGATTTCCAGTGATTGCAATGGAAAAAACTAATGTTGTGCAAATCCAGAATGGTCCGTATAAATCAGGTTTTCCATTTACATGATGTTGCAAAAAACTCTTTGGAAAAGGAACAACAGCTCCATAAAGACGGCTAAGAACTTGATCAGTATCTACATCGAAAAGGTTTTGAAAAAACCCAAGGGACCAAAATGGTGTTTTCTGACTGGCTGCGCTTGGGTTTTCATCAAGAGGATTCTCTGACAAACTCGGTTTGCTTGAGGTCATCTCCGAATCTGACTCGATATCCAACAAGGCAGCAGTCTGCATGCTGCCGTGAGGGATGTCACGGAAATCAAACTGAGGGTCCATGTCTGCTGTAGAGAATGCGACTTGGCACTAGACCAGGACCTGCAGCCCCTGCAGCACAGATAGGTTAAGGATCACTAGCCAATTTTCAAAAGAAGTGACAAGCTACAAGGCGCACAGATATGCACATTACAATCTTACAGCACACACTTTGTTTGTCACTGCGCAATTCATTTAACTCGACAAACACTTCAAACACAAGACGACGTGACAGTGAATTGTGTTGTGTTGTCAAAAACACCCGTCTGAATATGCGGCAGTCTGACCATCTGTATGATGTCTGTTTTGCTGTTTCGTGGTTCTCCAGAAGGATCTGCTGGTAGCAAACAACGAAACATTTTCTTTTTTACATTAATAAGGAATCTGCAGTCAAACGCAAGAAACTAAAGCTGTTTGAGAGTAGAAAGCATGATATCAGCCGAGGGAGAAGAAGTTTTTTATGTCATCGTTTGGCAGACTGCATTTGTAGGCTGAAGCTGAAAACCGTCGTCTGCTCGGCTGGCGCCACGATTTAAAGTCGTGGCTGACACGGCAGGTGTCGCGTGAAGCTCATTTTGAAAAGGCGAAAATTATTTGCTGAGAGCTTCTTCACAAACAAACTAGTGTTTGTGCGGACCTTTGTTCTGGGCCACGCTCTGTGGACCAACTTGCTATAGAACATGACCAACATGACGGCCTAGAGCATGTGTGTCTGGTTGTCTTCAGTCTGGGGTTCGATTCCACCCACAGTCATCCTGTTGGCTGCCAGTTAGCCGGAGATCTGCGTCCTGAAAAAAAAAGAAACGGAAAAAACAGCAGCAGCCGCAGGCGAGCAGCGAGCAGCACAGAGTGTTGGCTGGCGGCCGGGTATCGCGTCAGGGCGCGTTTAATGGTCCGAGAACTCGAAGGGGGAGGGGAGGGCAGGGCAGGGCAGGGAAAGGGAAAGAGAGAAAGAGACAGAGATAGAGAGGGGGCCCTCTACGCAAAGTGTACGCAGCCCTGCCCCTTCCGCGGGGCAGGGGGGGCCGTCGCCCCAGTCGGCCCAGGTCCTTCCCCGCCACGATGCGGAGCGTCGCCGTCGGCTACCTGGTCCCGCTCGCGACCCTCTGCGCGGCCGTGGCGGCCGTGGCGGCGCTGAGCACGCGGCCCCCCGGTGAGTCTGCCCAGGGTGGTGGTGGCGGCCCTCGAGGAGGCCCCCGAGGAGGCCACGGCGGTAGGTAGGGTCCCCGGGGTCCCCCGCCAGTCCCCAAAACGATTCGCTGTGGGACTGCCCTCGCCCTGCCCTGCCCTCTGCCACAGGCGTGCCCTGGCTGCACCGTGTTGCCTTGTGCTGGCCGTGGTGACTCCCTCCCTCGTTCCAGATGCCAACTCCAAGAAACCTCCTCCCGTTAAAGGGACGCCGTCGCCTGCCCCCGCCCCCACGACGGCCCCCGCCCCTGCCCCCGCCACCACCACCCTGACTGTCACCCCGGCGGCCAAGAGCACCACGGACCACCAAGAGCACCGGATGACTGCGCCAGCCTCGACCCACCACGACGCGACCTCCAAGACGACGACGACGACGACGACGACGACGCCGACGACGACGACGACGATGAGCCCGACGACGTCGTCAGCGACCTCCACGACTAGGATGACGACGACGACGACCATCGAGAAGAAGAGGACGAGGTCGACCCACCACCGCACCACCCGAAGAGGCGGCAGCAGCGTCAGCCTCCCCGGCACCACCACCAACACCAACCTCCCCGGCGACGGGGAGGCCTCCCGCACCTCCACCGCCGTCCCCGCGGCTGCGGTCGGGCCCGGGAGCCCTCCAGAAGGGGAGTCGAACCTGACAGGTAGGACGCGAGGGGGCAGCCCGGGCCAGACACATGCGTAGCATGCGTACGTCATCCAGAGGCACGACTGTGGACGGATAGGGCCAGGGTTCGGACCGGGTCGGACCGGGGCAGTGGCTGCTACAGAGTGTGTCCTGATCCCTCCGACTTTCACAGAGGAGAGTCCCACATACACATTTGTCTTTCAAAATTAAAGCGTTCACGGAAAAGCGAGCTCCAAGTCCCCGCCCGAACCAGGCCGCTCTCGTGTCGCGAGTGCACACCTCCGGGTTTTCGAGCCATGGCCATTTTGCACGTTGAGTTTCGCACTGTGGCCGTCCGCGGTCGTGGCTCTGTATGACTCGGACGGCTGGGCTCGTGTTGGGCGGCTCGAGCGGCTCTCGCTCGCAGCCCCGCGCTGCCCGCCGCCCTGTGTGCCGGCAGCGTTCTCATGGTGTTTCGTGTTTGTTCTTCGGCGTGCCCAGCAGAACTCGGCGTGTTCAAGTCCGCCCTCGCAGGCCGGCCCTACGTCAAACAAGGTGCGCTGCGCTCCAGTCAGGTCTGCGACACACACCTGAAGGGCTAATTTATTGAATCGGGCCCGGGTTCGAATACCGCAGGGACGTATCCGTTCGTCGCCACGGTGCAGAAGGTCTGCGGGGGGTGCCACACGCGCCACTACTGTTCCGGTGCCCTCGTCTCGCCGATCTGGGTGCTGTCCATACCGCAGTGCGCCGAAACCCACCCCGGCGAGACCCTCGTGGTGAGTGCGGAGTGCGGGACGGGGTTATAGGAACCGGAAGCTGAAGAACAAAAACACTTCCAGACCGGAAACTCTGGAGGGCAGGTATGAGAAACTCGAATCGTTTTTGACTGAATTTGGTGGTTATTTCCCATATTCGGTGCGGCCTTTGCGCATCAATATTTCTCATGCCTGCATTCGAGAGTTTCCGGTCTCGAAGTGTTTTTGTTCTTCAGCCTCCGCTTCTGAGCTGCGCTGGAAACCTCTATTGACGAGGCGTGTTCTGTGGCAGGTGAGGGCCGGGGACGCCTTCATCTGGCCGGGGGATCACAGCGCCACGCAGAGGGTCATCGAGGTCGTGTGGCACGAGGGCTCCGGGTCCAGGTGGGTATACACAGGCAGAGGGCAGAGGGCGCCTGGTGGGTAGGCAAGCCCGACTGCTGAGTGCGGGCTGGCCTACCCAGGCGCTCGCAGGCGCCCTCCGCTGCGGCGCAGTCAGCTGTCCGCTCGATAACAGACACGGCCAAGGCGCAGTCAGCGTTAATACTCGGCTCTGCCGTCCGGTTGTTGCGCAGCGATGACTACCCCAAGTACGACGCCATCCTGCTGCGGCTGGAGAACGCCTTCCAGTTCGGCGAGAACCTAAACGCCATCAGCCTGGCGCCACCGAGCCACAGCGTAGGTATGCAAGTCGCCCACAAGTTACGTCTGCAAAAACTCATTTCTTTTTATTTTGAAAAATAAAATAAAATAACGAAAGTTGACGAAAAAATTCAACCGTTTAAAGTCCTGTTGGTGTTGCAGAGGGGCCCGTGCTGGTGCTGGGCTGGTCGCCGCCCGGACAGGCGCAGCAGGTGGAGCTGAACGTGACCCACGCCATCGTGAAGCCCGCCGCCGAAGACTGTCAGAGGATCGCCCCGCAGGAGTCGCTGCCCACGGACACTCTGTGCGCGCAGCCCACCGAGCCCTTCCTGGACCACTGCGCGGTAGGTCCGAGCCGAGGCCGAGGCCGCGCCTCCAGTCCGTGCCCTTATCTCCTGTTGTTGTACAGTACGACCTGGGCGACCCGGTCATCGTGGACACGGAACCCCCGCAGCTGGTGGGGCTGCTGACCCGCTGGTACCACCCCTGCACGCCAGAGCGCCCCGTGGTCTTCCTCAAGATCAGCGCCCTCTACGCCTGGGTCTACGAAAAGGCGAACCCGCCACCCGTGACATCCAAGCCGCCGACGCACTCGACCCCGGCAGAGGTGGCTGCCACCAGCATACCCTCGCCGCCGGCCCCGAGCCCAACCGCGGCCTTCACCCTGCCCACCGCCCCCAACACGCCACCCCCGGTCCCGCCCCAGTACACCGTTCCCTCGATGGCGCCCTGGACGCACCACCCTGCCATCACGACGACGCTGGTGTCCGTCGACACGCCGCCGACGCCGCCCCCGTCGCCGTCGCTGCCGCACGCCGTGCACGTCAAGCCCATGACGGTGAGCAGCTCCTCGGCGTCCGGCGCGCTGTCCAACACCACGTCCACGTCGGACGCCGCGCTCCTGGCCGGCCACATGGAGTCCAGTCTGTCGTACTCGCTGGGGACGGCCGGGGTGGAGCCGGGCAAGCCGGCGCTCAGCAACTCGGTCAGCGTGGGCTGGGCCAACTGCAGGGACACGGGCGGCGCCCTGGGCATGTCGTACGCGCTCGCCTACTCCTTCATCGGCGAGGGCTCGGCGTCGTCCGCGTCCACCGTCAACGCCACCTGCCTCGAGATCAACGCGGTGCAGTCGCAGGGCTGGAGCATCAGCACCTCGGGCAACTCGGCGCCCCTCAACGTCAGGGCCTTCATCATGGAGCACCTAGCCTCCATCCCGGGCCTGCCCCGCCAGCCCACCCTGCGCTACCTGTAGTGCGGGCGAACCTCTGTCGAAACATTCCGCTGAGAGCCTTATTAATCAGTGGGATAAAAGAAAGACAACAGTGGTTAATTTGATATCCTTTATTTGAATACGATATTAATACATAAGTAGTTTCATCTTAGCTTTAAATTCTCCTGGCGATCCGCCTTAACAAGACGTCACTCCACTTAATTCCGATAGTGTACAAGTAGTACATTCCGTTGTTTAAGGAAGGACGAATGCAACTTTAATTGTAGAATATATGATTAAAAAAATATGAAGGGGGGAGGGACATAATTAAGTTAGGGGATTCCTAGTTACACATACGGGGACAACATTTATTTCGAGATAAACTTAACTCATCACAGAAAGCAAGGACAGTAAGGAAATTCGTATTTAAAATGGTGTGTCAAATCGTGTCGCATACAGTGATGGAACGACGGCAGATTCGATATCTCGATCGGAGCTTTGGCAGACATATGAGAGAAGGCCCCGTGACACGTGGACCGTCCCTGCTGTCCAGAACTCTGCCGGGGAAGCGAAGGGGCGGGAATGTATGCGGGTGTGGCGGGGAGTAAATCAGAGTGGACATCGCAGGCACTTGGGGACTCTGGGGAACAGGGGACAGGACGGGGCCTTCCGATCCGTCACGTCAGGGGAGGAATGGAAGGGAGCAAATCCCAAAAAATTGCCCCCCCCCCTCCCCCCACTTGAGGCTGACGGGAGGCGGGGTGCGGATGTGGATGTGTGGCCGCCTAGGTGAGTACAGAAACTTAGTAAATCAAGCCTCATATTTTTGTTTTGCTTGTGTCACTCCAACACCACGGTCCGCACCAAATACGGTAGGCAGTAGCAAGCGCTGTGTTGGGTACTCTGACACTTCAAGCTGCGCGATTTTTCAACGTGAAAAGGAGAGAGAGAGGTGGAAGGGAGGGGGGGGGGGGGGGTGGTGACGACTCTAGTGACGACGCAGGAGCCGCGAACAGAGAGCCAACATTCTTTGGCGAGAAGCGCTCGGCTCGGCCGAAGCTTTGGGCCGGACGGTGCTGGTGGTGCTAGCCTTGGGCGGGTCACAGCGCATAGCGCATTGTTGTGGGGAGTTTTGCAGCGGCTATAATGAAAACAAGAAAGTCGTCGTAACAAAAAGGGGGGGCATCCGATAACGAGGAGGTAGATAAGAGATAAGATGAAAGGGGCTGAGGGGGGTGGGGCAGGGGGCGCTAAAATCACAACTCTCATTCTCGCTGCTCAGCTGCGCAGCCCCTGACGAACGCGGCGCGCGGGTGCCTTTGAATGTGGCTCGGAGCGCCCCGCCCGCCAAGGGGGGGGGGGGGGGACAAAGGGGCGTGTGCTCCAAATAAAAGTGTGCTAGGAGAATGCCATTGAGGCATCCGACGGAGTCACCCGCCTACAAAAGACTGTTTACCATCTTTAAGACTTTCAGACGAATGAGGGGCTTTTTCTGGTTAGGGGGCTGGGGGAATGGGGAGAGAAAGGTAAGCGAGGGAGGTTTTTTTTATCTTTTTCTACGACTTATCACAGGGTCATTTAAATTCACGTAACCCTTTCCGGGCGCTCCCCCATCTCACAGTATGGGACGCCTAACAACCGCCCCCATGCGCGCCACGCCAGGCAGGGCCCCTGTATTGCCTTTAACTTACATCTCTTTTTTTTCTGATCTCCCTTAGTGGGGTACAAAAGTGTATCATAACTATATTCAGTCCAAAGCCGGCCGTGTGCGGGCCATCGTGTTCTCAAACATCCGAATCTTAACCAACGGACTTATACACTGTGATCGTTACTAGGCACCCCACAGCATACAGATTAAATTTACATTACTCAGCCTTTGCATTTTCTCTCTATTCCTTTTCTTAAAATTCTACGAAATGAGCCCCAGAACGGGCGGACTGGCGATTCAGATGACCGTGCGCCAAACACACGAGTTAACATTTAGGAATAGGAGAGTTCCTAAGTACGAGTTAGGATGAAATTACCTTTGACAAAGGTGAAAACTGCACTCAGTCATAATCGAGGACTAATACTTATGGCCGAATGTTTTGATTTTGCGTTTTAAAAAGGGATATAGTTGCAATTTTAAATTGAGAGGGACTTCAAACGTAACTTTTCGTTGTTGCCGTTGAATCGTTGTGGGAGTAACTGAAACTCATCTGAAACCATGACCCGGGTATCATACTACAAAGGGGTGGTTATGCATACGTTACTTAACACACAAGCACGACTCTAAGTTTAATTTAAGCGATGGCAGTAGACATGCATAGGGGCCGCTGAAGTCAGAGCTAGAGCAATCGGGCAGATGATTTCAGCCCATCATCCCCGAGCATTTCCACTGCCAGTCACATGATGAGGACTTACCATATCTATCTAGTTCACACAGACTTAATCGATTAATTGTGCCAACCAAAAAAATAATATACACGGGATGAAACAGTACTGTGGAGTTCCGGAGAAGTCCTACACCGCTTCCATTCTGTAGGCTCTTGTGAGTCCATGGAGTCTATGGCACTTCGTTTCAACAAAACTGAGTCGCACTAAGAAAATGATACAAAGGAAGGGAACCTGGCACATCGAACTAACACATAAAGCGGTACAGAATTAGCGCTTTGGGAAACAATGAAAAGAAACGATATTGGTTAAATTATCACTATAACACCAAAAACTCGACATAGCACTTAGTGCTGGCGATTTCTTTGATTCTTTTGATCCAAATACCTAATAATTGTAGTTTTTACCTGACGCGATCAAGTCAGTTGGCGGAGTCGTTCGGTGCTGAGCCACAGTTTTCCTCACTTTTACAGGGTCAAGGGGTGGCCAGCTTCAGGGCACGTTCAATCACAGTAGACTGAAGTGCCTTCAGCTAAGAACACGAACGAAAACGGCAACGCCCCGGAGACCTACCTAATCGTAAACATTTCGTTGGATAGCAGTCTAAGACTTACAAAGCAACAACAACAGACAGGATAGCTCTGGCTAGCCACCGGGAGGAAACCATCACAAACAAGAAATATGCCATAATTTGCCCAGAACAGAGAGATGGCGCGAGCTCTACAAATCAACCGGGGCTGAAACAAACAAACGTGTGGCACCGGCAAACACTCGGACCACACGTTGTCTCGTCCGAGACCAGTCGGGGAGGAAAACAAGGCAGCGGCGTGGAGCCTGCGGAGCCTCCGCAGAGCGTCTTGGGGGTGTCGGACCCCGACAACCCCTCGAGTCGAAGTAGCGGAAACAAGAAGATCCTATCTGTCAAGGAGAGTCAACAGAGAGGACAGGACACCGGACCTGACGCCTCCCTCCCACTGCGCGAGGAACAAGGGCGTCTCTCGCGGCCTTCACAGACTCATCGAGATGTGAGCACGCCGTGCTTAGGCCGCAGCTGTCGGGGTTGTGGGGACGGCACCGGGGACGGCACCGGGGGCGGCACGGGGGCGGCACCGGGGGTGGCACCGGGGACGGTGACGGCCGCTCAGGTGGTGATGGTGCTGATGCCGCCGTCGTATCGCATCTCGGCGAGCTCCTGGCTGACGGCGGACGGGATGCCGCCGGGGACCTCGTTGCGCTGCAGGTGGCCGCCGTTGCCCAGGTCCACGTCGGCCACGTAGTAGTCGGCGCCCTCCCAGCGGGGGGCGGCGGGGGCGGCGGGGCTGTCGGCTGCGGCGTGGGGCTCGGCGGTGATGGGTCCTGCGAGGGAGGAGGCCGGGGTGAGCAGCAGAACTTGAGAACAACTCGTCAACACAGAGAGAGAGAGAGAGAGAGAGAGAGAGAGAGAGAGAGAGAGAGAGAGAGAGAGAGAGAGAGAGAGAGAGAGAGACTAACCGTGGCTCGGCACGTAGGCGTCGCCGGAGGCCCAGAGCGCGGCGCAGGCGGCACGCTCGTCGAAGGCCGTGCCGAAGGCGTTGTCCAGCAGCGAGGCGGACGCGGACGACTTGCCCCAGCAGCCGGCCTCGTCCTCCTCCATGAGCATGTCCTCCTCCTCGTCCAGGTCGTCACCGTCGGCGCCGCCGCAGAAGTCTCCGCCCTCCTTGTTGGACTCGCGCGGCACGATGAGCCAGGCGCACACCATCAGGAACCAGTTCTGCGGCAGACATGAGGCAGGTTAGGGGGCCGCCGCTCACAAACTGCGTGCTAAGTACACGCGGCACTCACCAGGAAGCCGTTAGACACCAGGAAGCAGAGCGGGTACGTCATGAAGGTGGAGTTGTCCATGGCGACCACGCCCAGGAACCAGTCGGCCGAGTACAGGGGCAGCATGGCGGCGGCGGCGCGCAGCGAGCTGCGGAGCTCGGCCGGGGTGCAGGCGTCGCGCTCGTCCTCCGGCACATGATGGCCGCCGGTGCCGGCCTCCGCGCAGCCGTCGGCGGACAGGGCCTCATGCTCGCTAGCCGCCGTCACCAGCCCCTTGCTGGCCTCGGCCTCGGCCTCGTCGGGCTGCCGCTGCCGCCGCTGCACCAGCGCGCACAGCCCGCGCAGGGTCAGACCCGTGTTAATCTGCGGAGGGAGAAGAAGAGGTGGCGATCGTACACAGCGTGCTGCAGCTGCAAGAGGGGGACAGGGACCCAGGCACGTAGCTGGCTGGAGTTTTCAAGAGGGGTACAGATCATGCTTTTTGTCTACTTACAGGCGATGTCACGCCAGTTGCCTACCTACAAGGGGTCGGGGGTTTGAGAAAGGGGGTGGTCATGATTCCCCCCCCCCTCCGGCTACGTGCCTGGGGCCGCGCCGGGGACATCTTGCTGCCCTCTCAGCCCCCCGCCCCCCCCTGAGACCCCCCCCCCCCGGGGGCCACCGGGACGGCGTGAGGTCACCCAGTCGTCGGCATAACAGACCCATCAGCGAAATTAAGCCCCAGCGTCTAGGAAACAACACGAGCAGGATGGGAGGGGAGAGGAGGGGAGGGGAGGGGAGGGGAGGGGAGGGGAGTCGTCGGGATCGGGTGGGCCGCGCGGGTCCGGGTCCGGCCGGCGGGCACTAAGTTATTGGAGGCCGCCGACACGGCCCGCTTTTTTGCGCGCGCCCTGCCGGCCCTGCCCTACCGCTCGCCTCCTCCGGGGCGATTCGTCTTACAAAAGGGCGCGGGCGCGGGAGAAGGAGAGGAGACAAGAGAAGAGAAGAGAAGGGGGCAAAAAGTGGCGAAATGCTGTTGCTGCTTCGAGATTGCTCCCCCGGCCCGGGACGATTCGTATTTTCTTTTCTTCCGCGCCCGTTCCGGGGGAGGCCTCCTTCTTCACCCCGCCTAGGCTGGCCCCGCCCCGCCCCGCCCCGCCCCGCCCCGCCCCGCCCCGCCCCGTCTCGTCTCGCATAACGCGTCACGTCAGTGCGATTAAGTAATTACAACGACTCTCCCAGACAAGGGGTGAGGGGCAGGAGGGGGGCGAGGGGGAGAGAGGGGAGGAGAGGGGGAGAGGGTTCTTATTTTCGAGCTCTCTTTTATTTTTCTAGGGACGGCGTCGGACGAAAAGTGAGAGGGGGGGGGGGAGGGGGAGGGAGAGGCAGACCCGCTTGATTTACCGCCGCCCTGAGTCGGGCTGATAGGGGAGAGCGCTCGGCCATGGCGCAGCCCAGCGCAGCCCAGCGCAGCCTCCAGTGACAGCCAGGCGCAGCGCGCAGCCAGGGCAGAACGGGCCGAGCGCGGGTTCGAATCCCAGCCAGCGGACGGTGCTGCTCTCTTCCATTATTTTTAAATTTTACTGCTCCTTCCTCATTTTTAACCGTCGCCTTTCCCATTACAGGAATTTCACCGATTTTCACCTAATTTCACCTCATTTTCAGTCCCCGTATCTCGTGGGCGGTTGTATCAGGCGTCGTCCGTTAATAGCTGCTCGGTTTGTATCCGTGTCGTGTATTTATTAAGTTGATTTTCTGACAAGCAGTGAATTTTGGTTCTAAGACTTAAAAGTTTGGTTGTGGGGACTAAATTTTAGTTGCACTAACAAAATCGTTAGTTGCTCAAACGAAGAGGTTCGTTTGCAGGAGCAAAGACCCGAAAAAAAAAGGGTTTAGTCGGGTTTAGTGCTCGCAACGAATCTCTTTGTGGGAGTAACCATCATTTCGTTGGTGCAACTAACAAAGAGTTCCCCCAACAAAATTTTACGTTCTCAGAACAAAAATGCACTTTTAGTTGCAGATTAGTTGTGACCACTGATTTTTTTCTCCGTGTGCTGAGGCCAAAACGGCGGCCGCGCACAACACGTTAGCGCGTGGCGAGTTCCGGTCCGCAGAGTCCACGGTTGCTTGGCTGCGGTCGTCGAACGAGCCCATTCAGGGGGACGACTGACCTCAGGCTTCTAATCAGGGTCCAATTGTCGGCGACCCGCCTGGCCCCCGCCACGATGGCGCCACCCCCGGGTCTCCCGCGGGCCGCCCCCGCCGCCCCCACCACCCCCATCTGCCCCCGGCTGCCCCCGGCTGCCCCCGGCCGCTCCCGGCCGCCCCCAGCCGCCCCGTCACACAAGCGGGATTCGTTACGACGCGAAACAAGTCGAATCCAGGAGGTGCGTGGACCGTGTCGCCTTTCCCCCCTCCCGGCCCGCATAGCGCCGACCTCTTCCAGTCGTGGCGCTTCCATCCGGGACGGTCACCAGTAACTTTGTCATACCAAACGCGGAGCCACTGTACTGCTCGGGTCCAGCGGAGAAACTCCTTGCTGCGTGATTTCTCTCGTACAATCCGATTCCTTTTAAAGCCTTGCTAGAGACGTCTATCGCCTAACGTCTGTTATTGTTCTTCTTCTTTTTTTCTTCTTCTTCTTCTTCTATTATTTATGTATAGTATTGTGTTGTATAGTACTGTACCAAATATTGGCACCTGCTGACAAGCCAAGGCTTAGCAGGACCATTGCTTAAAAACTATTGTAATCCTATGTAATCCCTGTTTCTATTAATTCTGCAATAAAATCAATCAATCAAAATCAATCAATCTTCTTCTTCTTCTTCTTCTTCTTCTTCTTTTCTTCTTCTTCTTCTTCTTCTTCTTCTTCTTCTTCTTCTTCTTCTTCTTCTTCTTCTTCTTCTTCTTCTTCTTCTTCTTCTTCGTCCTCTTCGAGCGCGTCCGCTGCATCCTCCAGCCTGGAGTGGCCTGGAGCTGGGAGCCGACTCGACAAGAAGGGTATCCCGCGATAAACACGGCAACGTTCGTT
>CM076257.1:5990762-6028262 GCA_038380765.1 Odontothrips loti | reverse complement strand
TCAGGAATCTCGCCTCTATGAACGCTCGACACTCTTCCGAGAGTGTGAAACAGATTTTGATTAACAGAGCAGCGCGCTGTTTTTTTTTTCTTTGGCAGGAAAAGGAAACAGTTTTAAATTATAAAATGGAGCCGCGGAACGCGCGCACAAGTCTGCGCGGGGCTGCGGGGGCTGCGGGGGCTGCGGGGGCTGCGGGGGCGCCTGGCGCGTTAGGTCGTGTCGATGGAACGCGGCCCGAAAAATAAACAAGTTTGGGATAGCAGAGGAAGGAGATCACAGGGAAGGAAAGAAAACAGCAAGAAAGAAAAAAACAACAGCAGCAAAACGGTGGACTACCCCCCGCGGGTGTGCTCAAACTCAGCGAGAGAGAGAGCGAGTGGGAGAGAGAGAAGAGAGAGAGAGAGAGAGAGAGAGCGAGAGAGAGAGAGAAAGAGAGAGAGAGAGAGAGAGAGAGAGAGAGAGCTCGGGGCGTATAATGAAAGTTAAAATCGAGTTAATGCGGGGGTGTGCTCTGTTATTTAATGAAACTAACGCCCCCGGCTGATCGTGTTGGGCTGAGGTATATGCGTTACGCCATGCCGCCCCGCCTGAAGGGCAGTTAGAGTAGAGGGGGGTATAAAGGGGTTGAGGGGGTGGCTTGGGGTGGGTGTGGTGGGGGATGGGATCCACATGGTCGCTCCATTCGGTAGCAAAGTTGCCGTCGTGCGCCGCGCCGGTGGCCGAGCCGATGGTACGCGGTGCGTGTGTGTGAGAGAGGGGAAGGGGGAGGTAGAAAGGAGGAGGGGGGGGGGACCTTTTCTGCCGAAGACACGCCGCTTTCACGCACCGCTGAATCAACATGTGGCAGTGGCAAGTGATCGCTCCCATTCCAGCAGTCGTTTTCTGCTCCCCCCCCCTTCCTCCCCCCCTCCGACAAGCGGCATCCGATCCGCCGCTGATCGCTGCGTTATTTCACCTTTTTCATTTCCGTGCCGAGTGTCAGGTCCGATTGCTGGAGGCAGGGCGCGGGGCTTTGTCCCCCCTCTCCCTGCCCCATCACCCCCCCCCCCCCCCCCTGCCCCCGCCCCTCCCCTCCGGCCGAGTCTCGCCTAAATTGGCCAGTTCTCGCTGTTGGGGTGTGGCCCGAGCTGCCGCGCCGGGCCGCCGCAACTCGGTCTCGGGTGAGCGCCCGCAGACCGGAGGGTAGGCAGACCCGCGACACACGGCTGCTCGGCGGGCTGGCCTAACCTGCACACGGCAGGCGGCCGCACCACACCCGACCGACAATTTTTGGCGACACTCCCAAAAGATTAAGGGCTGGAGGCTCCGAAAATTGTCTAGAAATTAAAAAAAAAAATTGTGTGTGGCCTTGAAGTCACAAACATTGACTGGAAAACGGTACAATTTCTAAAGCAAAAAAAGTCACTTCTTTTATTTGCTCAGTTTTTTTTAAAGCTGAATTTTGTGAGGATGTAGTGAGCTCACCGAGACCAGGACGGCGGGGAAGACCCAGACGGTGAAGGCGACGGGACGGAAGTAGGTGGGCAGGTGGCCGACGCGTAGCCGGTAGACGATGTAGCCGACGTTGGCCAGGAACCAGCCGGCCGCCACCAGGTGCAGGTAGTGCAGCGCCACAGCCACCCACGCGCAGCGGAGGGGGTCGCCGATGGCCTATGCAGTGAGGAAGGGTCGGCCATCACGTACACGGAGAGAAAAGATGAGTGGTCACAACTATTTTTAAATTGATTTTCAGACAGCCGGTAAATTTATGTAAATTTAAATTGTAAATTTTCGGAGAACTAGATTCACCAACGCAACGTTAGCTGCTCTAACAAAGTTGCAGGCACTAAACAATTTTTGTTCTACTGGTTTTTGCCACTTCAGCGAACCTCTGCGTTGGAGCAACTAACGTTGCGTTGGTGCAACTAAAATTTAGTTCCCCCAACAAAAGTTTAGTTCTCCGAGCAAAAATTTACTGCTTGTCTGAAAATCAACTAAAAAATTAGTTGCGACAACTAATCCCGTCTCTCCGTGTATCGGCACAACGGCTGCTGCTCGCCCACCTGAACGCCCAGCATGAAGACGAGGGACTCGATGACGAGGGCCAGCTCCACGTTGAAGAGGACGGCGGTGGAGACGTCGAGGCGGTGGCCCGGGCGGAGACGGCGCGCGGCGGACGCCATGCACAGGAACTGGGCCACGAGCGCCAGCGCGGCGCCCACCACCACCACCTGCAAACGCAAACATCAAAGTCAGCACTCGGGGGTTGTGAGCCTGTGCGAGCGGGGCGCGGACGTCCGGCGGAGGAAAGGGAAGGGCGCCCACGCTAATCCCCACGCAGCAAATCTCCTGGGGAATTCTTTTCCGCCTGTGTCGGCGCGGAGGGCCTGCTGGTCTCGGCCCTCCTGCGGCCGGCCTGCCATTAGGTATGCGCCAGCAGAGAGGGCCAAAGGGCTGAGGCCGGGCGCCGGACGGACTCGCTGGAGACACCGAGCCGGGGCCCAATTATCACCTCATTCCGATGCTAATATCGGCGCGGCCGCTCCCTTTGACGGCATCTAGGCGGCCGCGGCCTCCAAGTGGCATCTCTGATGTCCTGCCCTGCCCTCTGCCAGTCCTTCATCTCCATTTGCCTGCCCCGGCCGCTAGCCGCACCACCCGGAGGGCCGGAGGGGGTTGTTCTGTCGGCCGACGATATTCGATCGCGGGCCTCCGTCGGCCTCCGTCGGCCCCCGTCACGACAACCGCGGACTCCGAGGGGAGCAGGAGCAGGGCTCCCCGCTCAGAGCGCCGCGCTGCGCCGCTGCTGCACTCCGACGGGATTCCGCATTGGAGACTTTGTGTACACATCTGGGCAGTGCGGGGCAGTGCGGGGCGGGGGGCACGCTGGGAAGTGGGCCAGCTGCCGACTCCGACTCCGGCTGCAGCCTACTGCCTAGTGCACTTCCATCTGCCGTGCGTGGCGGGGCGTGGTAGGGCGTGGCGGGGCGTGGCGGGGCGTGGCAGGGCGTGGCAGGGCGTGGCGGGGCGTGGCGGGGCGCGGCCCACTTCCCTGCCGCCGCGACGCCCATTCCCGCCCCCGGCTGCGTCAGAGGCGCCCTGGGAAACTCTCTCGTGGGTGTGTTTCGAGCCCCCCTCCCCCTTCCACCTCCCCCCTGCCCAAGTGCACTGAAGGGGCGCCCAGGCCCAGGTCCGGGTCCAGCCTGGGTCCGGGTCCGGCCGGTGCTTGGGCAGGCCAGGCACCCGCACAACTTTATTACACTCACTCTCCTCTAGAGGGGAGAAAAAATATTTATGAGTCCCGGCCCGAGGGCCTGGGGGGGGGGGGGGGGGGGGGAGGGGCGTGGTGGGGATTTCATTATTCAGGGGAAAGTGGCGGAGTTGCTCCCGTTGGCGAAAGTATTACAATCGGCATGGGGTCCCTGTTGTTCTGAGGTTGCCTCACCGGTGCGGCGGCGGGTGGCACGCGGTGGCACGCGGTGGCACGCGGTGGCATAAGGTAGCATAAGGTGGCACGCGCCTGAGGCCCCCGTCAAGGCCGCGACCGCGGACTCACCTGCTTCCCGGCGGCGCCCTGGTGGTGCAGCTGCAGCTCGGCGCGCTCTCGGTCCCGGTAGACGTCCCCGTCGAGGCGGTCCCGCTCGCGGAGGTCCGGGTCCACCGGCAGGTCCAGCAGCTCATCGTGGACCAGGCCGCCCTCCACGACGGCGGAGTGCTCGAAGCCGGCGTCCAGCATCCGCCCGGCCGTGGCGCCCACCCGGGCCACCCCGCCCGCCACTCGGATGTCGCCGCCGACCGGGTCCATGACGACGTTGACGTTGGTGTCGCTAGGGATAACCTCGTCGGCGTTCGCCACCACGCCCGTCGCCTGCCCGATGAACTGCATGTTGTGCTCCGCGTTGTCCTGCGTATCTGGGTCCGCGTCGGCCCCCAGGGAGGCGCGCTCGCGCTCCTCGGCCTCGTCGGCGTCCTGGCGGAGGGCGTCCGGGTCCGGGACCACGTCGCCCTCGGTGCTCTCGCCAACTGTCGACAAGCGAGAGGCACAAAGTCAGACGAAAGGGCTGGACGGAGATTGAAAACTTTTCTCACCCAGTTCTACAAATTGCAAGTTTAGTAAGTACTTTGAGGGCGCCCTGTCTGCCCGCCCGCCCGGCACGCCGAGTTGATCCCCGCACTCGCCGACATTTCATCTGCTTCGCCCCCAGGGCCCCGCCCCCTCCCCCCGGGGGGTCCAGCGACACGGAAATAATGTCGCGAAAGGAATTCTACTCGGGTAGGGCCGTGCTGGGGCCGGGCTTGGGACGCGCTGTTACAGCGACAGCCACTCCGCAGATTGAGAGAGCGACCTGAAAGGGATATCTCTATCTATCTATCTATCCTCGTCCGTCTTAACCCCCCCCCCCCTCCGGGTGGGTCCCCGCGCGGCGTCTCTATCCGCTGCTATCTGACGCGGGGATAGCGCGGACTTCCCATCGCGGATGAAAACTTGGAGAAAGATGACAGCCTCGACTTTCGACGATATCATCCAAGTTAGCGATCTCGACGTCGTCGGATTCCGATGGGATGAGTAGGGAGGGGGGGGGGGGGGGTGCTATGTGGGGGGCGTCGTCGTGTGAAGCGTAGTGTGCGAGACATCCCCCCAACATCGCGCGGCACAAGCTTTTTCGGGTCTGTGTACGCCGGGGGAGGGGGGGGGGCACCAGACCGAGACCGGAGGGTTCATCATCATCCTTGCCATTCTGCCGACGTAGACGCGACGCGAGGGCGTTCCAGACTGCTCCCCCACCCCCTCCCCCGCGTCGGGCCGGCCAGGCTAGCGTCCAGCCGTCACAGACCTCCTCAGCCCGACCCTCAGCTGTGCCCTCAGCCGCGCCCTCAGCCGTGCCCTCAGCCAGGCCGACCCTCTGCCCTCAGCCGAGACCCTCGACCCCCGCCGCCGCCGCCGCTCTGAGTTTCATCAGGTACTTCCCGACGGCGGGATGCGCTCTTTTTGGAACAATGGGACGCGAGCGGTATAAAAAGAGATGAGACGGTGCTGCGAGACGAGAAAGACGGAGAAAGAGAGAGAGAGAGAGAGAGAGAGAGAGAGAGAGAGAGAGAGAGAGAGAGAGAGAGAGAGAGAGAGAGAGAGAGAGAGAGAGAGAGAGAGAGAGAGAGAGAGAGAGAGAGAGAGAGAGAGAGAGAGAGAGAGAGAGAGAGAGAGAGAGAGAGAGAGAGAGAGAGAGAGAGAGAGAGGGAGAGGGAGGGAGAGAGAGAGAGAGAGAGAGAGAGAGAGAGAGAGAGAAAGAGGGGAGCGCGGTGGAGGAGACGGAGGCCGTCTTCTGCAAAGGACTTATCTAGACCGGACCGTCCCCGGTCGTTGGGCCGGTGACAACTACACCTTTCGTTGCCTCCAGCCCCAGCCTTCACCTTCAGAAGCTGAGTGGTCGGGGAGACAGCGGCGGACAAAGACAGAGACAGCAGACTGGCCGAGTTGTTAACGAGTTTGCTGAGCCTGGCTGTGCCTGACAGTGCCTGGCTGTGCAGGTGCGTTCGGCCCGCTCTGAGCCCGGAGAGCGAGAGCCAGACCCGCGACCCCAATACCTACCTCACCCCCACCCCCTTTCTTTCCCTTTCCCTCTCCACACATTTCTTGCTACACGCCCCGTTTTTTCGGTCTCTCATTCGTTTGGTGAAAAATGTGAGCGACGCAGAAAGAAAGATTTATATACATTAAATATGGCATGGTTGTCAGCACTGAGGCCGGGCCGGGCCACTCACCGTTGTTGCTGGTCATGTTGGCAGCGCCGTCGGGGTACTCGGGGTACATGGCGTACTCGCCCTCGTCGGAGGCGCGCAGCGCCACGGTGACGGTGTCGGTGTCCACCTCGGCGGGCGAGGCCACGGTGTCAGTGTCCATCGAGACGCTGTCCGTCACGGGGGCTGCGACGGAGCCCGGCGGGGGCCCCGGCGGGGGGCCGGGTGGGGGTCCCGGGGGCGGGTCTGGGGGCAGCACGGTGGCGTCGGCGGCGTTAGGCCTCTCGGCCTGGCTGGCCGTGGTCGGGGTCTCGGGTTTCGCCGTGGGCCGCCGGCCGCCTCCCGTTGACGCCAACACGCCCGCCGTGCCCGTCACCGCCGCCGACATGGACGTGGGCGCCAGCGGCGCCTTCCTGGCGGCCGGCCTGCCGCTGTTCGGCCAGCCCGCCGGCTTCGGCAACATCGGGATCCGGGTGGTGGTGGTCGTGGTGGCAGCGGTCGGCCTCGGCTTGCCCGTCAGCGGGGTCCGGGTGCGGTTGGCCACCGGGTTGTCGGTCTGCACCGCAGGGGTCGTCCTGACCGCCGTCCGCACGACGGGGGTTTTGGCGGTCGGCGCCCCCGTGGCGGTGGGCGGTCGGACGGTAGCGGCGGGTGCCGAGGGGCGGGTGCCGGGGCCGGGGGTGGCTCCGGGGGCGGCCGCGACGGTGGGGCTCGGCCAGACCGCCGTGGTGCTGCTCCTGACGGCCGCCGTGCCGGTGCCCTCCATGGGGGGCCCGCTGGCGCGCAGGCGGTGTCGGATCGCAGGCGGGGCTGTGACACACGGACAGCAACAGGCCAGGGCCGTTGTAACACAGTGCGGCAGCGGAACAAACACATCGCCGACACCTCGGAGGTCTCGTCAGGGATATTCATCGGCGTATTCAGTCGTCGTTGCCCAAACAACAAAAAAGAGGCAGAGAGGAATTAAAATAGTTGAGGCCGATACTGGACAGTTATTCATTACAATTAAATCAAACAGAAAGTAAAAATTACCTATAGCGCAAAGCACCAACATGGGGAAAAAAATCATTTTGAGTGTGGTCAGGAGAGGAGCGGTGGGTGTTCGAAGGGTGCTTGCCCCATCCCCGGGCACAGCCGCCCCCAACATATGTGACGCACAGCTAACTGGCCAAAAGGAATATGTTTCCAGCTCGCTCTCGGGGCTGAAAGGAAGCGGAGCAGGCCAGGGCTGGGGCGGGGCGGGGCGGGGCGGGGCGGGGCGGGGCGGTGTTGCACTGTGGCGACGCACTTCTGGCTGGCTGCGTGCGAGGCGAGGCGAGTGCGCCTCCGTGATGGAACATGCCTCACGGGGCCGCGAGTGCGTGCGTGCGTGTGTGTTCGCGTGCACGCGTGCGTGCAGCGGCTTCTGCGCCCGGCATCTTTGGCTCCGGCCTCACCACGCGTACCTTTTCACACTCAGAGAGAAAGGCTCCAAAAACGCCCTTCGGGGTGGGCCCGACAGACAACAAACAACCACCCAAAAAAAAAAAAAAAAAAAGGTGAGGTGACACCTCAACTCATCTTACACATGTGAAAAAACCCAGCCACTAAAGTGGCTGCTGCGTGACAGGCCCACGTTTGAAACGCTAGCCAATGTTGCAACGGCTTTTGCACAAACATTTGTGTTTATTTTGCGACTGTTATTTACATGTTTTAATTTTCAACCTTTAAAATTAAAACGACGAATATCTAGTTTGGAATTGCTAGCATCAGTTTAACGACACGAAATTGTTTTTTAAAATCACTTTACAACTTTTTTGTATTAACAACCGGGAAACAAGTGTACGCAACTTGTGTCCTTTCATTTCCTGAGAACTGAGCAAGGGCCGGTAAGGGCAGGGCAGGAGCGGGAGTCTGGGCGCGGAAAGCCCTGCGCACATGCGTGCGAGAGCGGGGGAGGGGGGAGCGGGAACAGGAGAGGTCGGCGCCATGCAGGCGAAGCAAGCCACGCCACGCCACACCGCGCCGCGCGCCCCGCGCCACTCCGCTCCACGCCACGCCTCGAGTGCGTGCCAGCTCCAGCGCCGCCTCGCCACGCCACGCCGCGTCACAGCTGTAAAACTGAGATGTAAACAAAAGCTCAGTCATCGCCGCCCGGCCGCAGGGCCATAAGTGCATAGACAAGGGCCTACTAACAGCAGCCGGCCAAGGCACACGAACTGTAGCCTCAGCTTAATGCGCCGCCACTACTTATGCACAAACCGGGCAACGATGAAAACGGCCCCCCTGCGTATGAGGTCGCTGGCTAAGGGCTGCGAACGAATTAGCTAGTGCTGTGAAGGATCTGCAAAAGCTGCGAACTAGGGGAACGGTAATGCCAGCCCCTTACAGGGCCTGTCAAAAAAAGCTAAAAAACAATGGTTATGAGAAATGTAAGTTTTCGATTTCAAGTCCGTTAATGCCTACTGGGCGGTGGTCATGGCTCCTTTTATTCTTAGTGATCCTATGAGTGCAGGAGAGTTTGAGGGGGTTGGGGGGCCGAGGGTGGAAGGAGGAGGAGGAGGAGGGGGTGGGGGGGGGGGAGGTCGAGTGGAGGAGTGGCCCATCTTATGGTCTTCAGGAGGCGCTAATTGAGAGGGACAAAAAGATGGTCCAGATTGGTGGCAACATTGTTTGGGAACTTTTGACGCGGCGGGGGTTCTGGCGAGGCATTCATTCCATACAATGGCCGCCGTGAAGTCTCGGCAACGCCAGCTGGGTTTTATATCACTTCTCTTTTTTTTTCGTATTCTCTCTCTCGCTCTTTCTGTCTTCTTCGCCTCCAGAAAGAAAGAAGCGAGGAAGTCGCCGAGGGCAACAAAAGGGGCAGAGCCCGCTCGAAGCCCTTCGCATTATTAGCAGGGCGTTAAATTGTGCCTGGCGAGAATAGTTCCCGTTAATGTTACCACAGCGGCGACAGGTCCAGCAGAAGCGAATCACCATCAACTCAGGACTGGATACCGATGACGTGAGACGAACCCTCTCTCGACTTTCGACTCTCTCCTTTTCAGTGGGTATTCCGCTTTCTTTCCCCCTCGCCGGCCAGTGCCGTTCATAGATGCAAATGTTATCGCTAGATGGCAGCACTTGTGGTGGGTGGAGCTAAGCGGCAGCATTACCATTTTTCATTTTCTTTAATCGAATTTTTTAAACGACAATTTCTAAATTCGATGGGCGAAAGGTCGCTGTCCCCCCTGTCCCCCCTGGTGATCTCACGAGTCTCTCGTATAGCCGTGTGGTCTAGGGCAGTGCATCCGAAACGGAATTGGAGGCGCGACTTCTTTTTACGTAAATCTAGGACTCTACGTCATGTCTCCTCACTCTAGTGTGCCATTTAAAGGCCGCAGTATCCCTAGCCATCTCAAGATCCTCTGGTAGTCGTTTGGGTTGATGCGCAGCTTCCCATTTTGGCCGCCTCGGGTTCGATACCCCGTTGAAGGCTTCTGGGGCTGCTAATGAGAGAGTGTCCGAAGCCTTCCTATCCCTGTTATTTTCCTACAGTTCATTTGATGTCAGTCAACAATTCATTTTACATATGTCAGGTGCTTGTTGAATTTTTATCACATACAGTACACTCCTTGTTCGGTAACGATGGCGATTCAATGCTAGAAGTGCTGGATTTTTTCCTCCAAAAGTACTAACATTTTATTTTAACGGTGACAGCCGAAATAACGAGCTGAAACATTTTCGAAACAGGTTGCAGGAAGTGGAAGCCAGCTGACCGCGCTGACCATATCGGCATGAATGCGACCAATCAGACGTCGCCGTTTGACCACCCCTGCTGCTCCCGGCGCACTAATGAATACACCCTCATCAGGCGCCGAGAGTGGGCCAAGTTTTAATTGGGGCACTACTGGAGCAGCGGCACACGCGCCGCCGACAAAACACTCTGTCCCTCGACACGTCTGCGTCGACACGTCGGCGACGACGCCATGACGGTCATGTTTACGTACGGCGAGGCGGGGGGAGCTTAGCATGCGTGCCGCTGTAAATTAACTTTGGATTTCCATCAGGTGATTTACATGCCGTGTGTGTATGTGTGTGTGTGAGCGTGTGTGTGAGCGTGTGCGTGTGCGTGTGAGCGTGTGCGTGTGAGCGTGATGCGCGTTGATTAATCCCAGTGGGGCCACGTGACTAACATCAGATTGTCGTGATGAAGGCCTTCTTGAAGAGGCTTTTAACTTTGCCATCAAATGTAGAATTTCTGAGATATGAGAGTTGGATTCGCAATGACCTTTGCGGAAGATATGAGTTTGAGGTGACCCCACGATGCGAGCTAGAAGGCCTGCGAAGGGGGGAGGAAGGGGGGGGGGTTGGGGGGGGGGGGAGCGGGGGTAGAAATCCTGCCATATCCGGCCTCGTTAGCTGGCTCGCTACCCAGTGTGGACGGAGCGGCCTTCCTTGGGTGATTTGTGGGAGGCAGCTTCGGGCTCCCGCCAAGAGCCCAGCGCAGCGCCCCCTCCCCTCCACTTCCCCTCCCCTCCCCCTTTCCCCCTGGCCCTTACATGGCACACTATTTGTCGGGGTGGCTTCTGTGGCTCTTTGGGACGCGCGCATGGTGCGAGATCCGGAAAACTGGAAAGAAAGGTCGTCGTAGGCAGGAGGGGCGTGCCCTACTGTGTGTGTGTAAGCGCGGGCGTGTGTGTGTGTGTGTGTGCTTGTGTGTGTGTGTATGTGAGAGAGCGCAAAGGCCATATCTCCCGGACCCATCAGCAGAGAATCCCGGTTGCAATGCTGGCGTCGGGGATGGAATAAAAGATGTGGGAAGGGTTTGGAAAGGGGGAAGAAAAAAAAGAGAGTGCGTCGCGTAGGAGAGAGAGAGAGAGAGAGAGAGAGAGAGAGAGAGAGAGAGAGAGAGAGAGAGAGAGAGAGAGAGAGAGAGAGAGAGAGAGAGAGACAGAGAGACAGAGAGACAGAGAGAGAGAGACAGAGAGACAGAGACAGAGAGAGACAGAGACAGAGACAGAGACAGGAAGAGAGAGAGAGAATGAAAAAGAGGGAGAGAAAGAGAAGGAAAAGGCGCGCGACAGAGACGGCAGATGACCGCTGGTCCAACCGAGTCGAACGTGATTTTTTGACACAAAACCCCGGACCAAAGATGGTGCCCCACTGCCGCAGGGAGAGCTCTGGGATCGGCGGGCTGTGCTACTTCACACAGCCCCCCGCAGCCCAGCAGGTTTGCCTCCCTCCCCCTCCCGTGTGGTAGTGGTGGTGGTGGTGGTGGTGGTGGTATTGGGGGCAGGGGGAAGCCAGACTGCTGCACAACGCCCGGCGGGACGCAAAGCAAACAAATCGCTGAGACGTAAAATTGGCCCTGCAATTGAGAGTGTTGTGTGAGCAGAGAGTGGTCGGGAGGGCCAAAGCCGCTACGGGGGGGGGGGGGGCGGCAGCGTGATATCCAGCAGGCACACACACACACACACACACACACACACACACACACACTACCCTACACAACTATTGCACGCTTCCCCGCTTCGGATTGACACCCCATAATAGTTTCGCTCGTGCGTTTAATTTTCAGAATTCTATTGCATTTTTTCCCCTCCCTCCCTCACTCCTGCCTCGCCGGCTGGTATGGCTGGCTACAGCGTCCGAAAGGCGCGTCAAATATTTGAATCGCGCACGCGGCTCTCGCGCTCTCGGCGGACTGCAAACATGTCGTGCGCACGCTGTTGGCAGGCGAAGGTGGGGGCGTGTCGAGAGACAGACAGACAGACGGACAGACAGACAAACAGACAGACAGACTGACAGACAGACAGAGGACCTAACCTCATGGCTTCTACTTGTGACACTTTTTAGACCCCGCTGCTCCTTCTTAATTTTGACGACATTTCGAAATTGGAAATCAGTTACGTCGATTTTGTAAGAAGGTGTTATTATTTTCTGACTGTCTTTAAGGCGTGCACGCGCACCTAGTCCCCAGCACGCACGTATGTGTCGCTTTTAATTCGCGAACGGACCTCGCTGAGAGAGTAAGGACGGTGGACTGTCGTGTCCGGCCCAGCGCGCTCAGCGCTCAGGCGGAGGCGGACAGCGGCAGCCGGCGGCAGCGCATGGCGCCTGTGAATATGCATGACCAAGGGGGCTCGTGCTCATGGGGGCCGGGTCGGGGGCAGGCGGGGGCAGGCCGGGGCAGGCGGGGGGGTAGCAAGGGGGCAGCCGGGGGTAGCCGGCGTCTCACGATGCTCAGGGGCGCACGCCGCTGCCGCCGGACCGAGGGGACCAGGGAAGGGAACCGCAGGGAGCCGCAAGGAACCGCAGAGAAGTCACACGGAGAAAAAACATTAGTGGTCGCAACTAATTTTTAAGTTGATTTTCAGACGAGCAGTAAATTTTTGTTCGGCTAACTAAAATTTAGTTGGGGGAACTAAATTTTAGTTGCACCAACGAAACGTTAGTTGCTCCAAAGAAGAGGTTCGTTACGGTCATTAAAATTCTGCTCTTTGCTCCTTTAACGAACCTAGGCGTTGTAGCAACTAACGTTGCGTTGGTGCAACTAAAATTTAGTTCCCCCAACTAAATTTTAGTTATGCGAACAAAAATTTACTGCTTGTCTGAAAATTAATCTAAAAATTAGTTGCGACCACTAATGTTTTTTCTCCGTGCACGCGAAATATGGAGACGGAAAAAAATGACAGCGGCTGAAGCGCGCTGTACACGCCGCACTAAAAAAATTCAATACCGCGTGAGCTCCGCGTGAGCTCCGCGTGAGCTCCGCGTGAGCTCCGAGTGAGCTCCGCGTGAGCTCCGAGTGAGTTCCGCGTGAGCCAGCGGGTTCTGCTCTTCG
Source organism: Odontothrips loti (assembly GCA_038380765.1). NCBI lineage: Eukaryota > Metazoa > Arthropoda > Insecta > Thysanoptera > Thripidae > Odontothrips > Odontothrips loti. Next base: position 6,015,739 of record CM076257.1, on the reverse strand, counting down.
GGACGACAGTGGCTAGGGAACCGAGAGCGCACTGCCGATCTCCATCTTGGCTCATAATAATTTTATTGTTGAATAAATGATGTTTTATATAAAACAAAACCCCCAAAAAAGTAGCCGCATCGGTAAGCGGACTGGTCGGCGACTGAGAGGTTAGGGGTCCCATCCTTCAATGTCTGGGCTTCCGACAGCCCGCACGCCCTGGCGCTCCGTGGCTCCGTTGACAAAATTCTGTCGGCGGCGGCGGCGTGCAAAAATCTACCGGCGTTGGCGCGGCGTCGGCGTGGCGCCCCGGGTCTACATCAAGGCAGGTACGTCCACGGCGGTGGCCTCGGGGTTGTCCACAGCAGAGCGCAGAGCGCAGCCGCGGCGCCCGGACAGGAAAGTTTGGTCCTCTGCGCTGCAACTAGTTTGCGACCGCTTTCAAAGGATAGCGAAGCCCGCGGCTGCCGCACCAGTTCAAAGCGAGAGCGAGTCGTGCCCCACCGTGCGTCCGGTCCGGTGGGCCCCGGGCGTGTGGTCCTTACCGGTCCTCACCGTCCTCACCAGTCCTCGGCTGTCCTCACTGGTCCTCACCTGGGGGCGTGGTCATCACCGGGGTCATCACATTAAGTCGTTTGACTTCGCGCGCGCACGGGACCAGAAGAGCAGACCGCCCCCCGCCCTGGTAATTGGGAAACGAGCTAGCGATCGGGGGATCCCTCACTTCGAGCAGTCATTACAAACCCCAAAAATTCAAAGTAAAAAGCAGCAACAAAAAACAAGTCAGAAAATTCAAAAGGTCACTAAATTCATAAAGGTCGCAAAAGTCACGCCAGTCAGTGAGAAATCAAGAAAATCACAAAAGTCACAAGAAAGTCAACGCAGTCCCCAAAAATGTCAAAATTCATCACCATCATAGTAAAAAATTCAAAAAAGTCACCGCAATCACACCAGTCAAAACTAATCAATTGATGTGAAGTCATTTTGTACACACAGAGTTCCTGTGAGGGACCCCTCGCTAGCGATAGCGTGTCGCCAACGCGTTCGTTGGGTGGGACACGCTGACTGGGACTCGCGTTACCGACACTCGAGAAAGAGGAATTAAAAACATCAAATACGGAATATGACGTTCACCGTATTTGGAATTGTCAGACGCAAAGATTTTTTGAATGATTTCAGATACAGTGTTGTAAGCAGAGCCAGCTGATCGCGGCCGCCGCCCGCAGGCGCCGCGCCAACCGAAACCCTGGCCGTTCATGATTCACTTCCTTTACGTGATAGAGTACTCCGGAGAAGCCCGTAACGGAAGTAAGAAGTCGTAACGAAGAAGAAAAGCGGAAAAGTATGAAGGGGAACCGCAGCAGAGAGTATCTCCGCCACGGCGTCGGCCACGAGCCAACTCAAAATTTCTGGAGCCTTAGCTCTCGCTGACGATATGTCACGACCACTTGGTAGGGTCACACAACGCAGTTCTATCACGCGCGGCAGAGGATTTTGAACCTCTCGTCCGCGCGAGACGGTTCTGCGCTATCTGACGATACCAAATGGTCGTGACATATCGTCAGCGAGAGCTAACGCGTCAGTAATTTTAAGTTGGCTCGTGGCCTCCGCCGTGGCGGAGATACTCTCTGCTGCGGTTCCTTTCATACTGTTTCCGCTTTTCTTCTTCGTTACGACTTCTTACTTCCGTTACGGGCTTCTCCGGAGTACTCTCTTGTCGGCCGAGTCGCTTCGTAGCTGTTTGTAAGGCGGTGCGGCACGAGGGGGTGGAATGGAGGAGAAATGCGACACTTTTACCAGTTCGAAGGAGGGAAAGGAAATTATCAAGCTACTTATGAAAAGTGTACCGATTACACTAGGCGGCGTTCGGTGTAATCTCTCGTAGTAGCTTGGCCCGGGTGGGGTTCCTAGCGGTTTCTCAGCACCGAACCTTTTCCTCTGCCACGTATGACAATTTCAGACTTAGCACAGCGCGCAGCCAGGAGAGCTTTTCCTCGCCGTGGAGTGGGTGCTCGTGTTCTGCCGTGCTCTTCTCAGCTCCACTGTTGGCAAGACCACCACCATAGTGCCCTCTAATGCCCGCCGCCCGGCCCTATGGCATGACGGGGAACGAGGGGGGGGGGGGGAGAACAACATCAGAGAACATGCTGGTGTGTACTCCCCCGCCCCCCCCCCCCCCTTTTCCCTCCCCAATCTCCCTGCCGATAACCTCATCTTGCGGTATTTCCAGCCCACCAAATTAGATGACGCTGTCGGAAGAGGCGCAGCGACGTCGATTTTGATGTAATCCCCCCTCCCCTCACACCGACTTCTCCCCTACCCCCTCCCCCTCCCCCCACCCCCCATCCTCTGTTGTCCCTCCTTGTTAGCGCACAGAATAGAGGGTGGAGGAATTACACATTTCAGGATAGAAATGAAGGGAAAAATACAAAGGCGGTAGAGGGTAAGTGCTGGTTAGTAAAACCACGACAGAAAAATCGCGGCAGGTGAAAACAAGATTCCCTCCAAAATACAGCGATTTAGCAAGATGGTTATGGATAAAATTCACATCCTTTTCAAGAGGGTCTGTTTTTCATTGAAAAATTTAAACTGATGAGTGATTGTATTCCCATGATTTGTTTACCGATGCACTTAGGAAGTGCTCCATCTACAGCGCCGTGAGTGTGGCTACAGGAGGGCGCTCTCAGGCCCCGGTGGCCCGCTACGCCCCCTAAGCCCCCGCATCCCCCGCGGCCCCCACAACCCCCTCGGGACCTCAGAGCCCCCCTCCCCCCTTCCCCCGTCATGCTTAGGAATTCCTTTGTGCGCTGACGGCAATGGAGCGTGGACGAACTGTGTCACCAGAGGCCTTGGGCGGGGCCCGGCCACATATAATGTAACAGTCACGTGTGTGTGTGGTCCGGGCCGTGTGGCGTGCTCGTGGACCACTAATCGTGTGTACTCACATGAGCCCGTTTTATAGGGGAAGGGGGTGAGTGCACACTGCACACACACACACACACACTCACACACGCGCGCGCGCGCGCGGCCTGGCGGTCATCACATATTGGCTCGCGTGTTCTACCGCCCAATTCCCCGGTGCTCCCCCCCCCCCTTCTGCAGTGCATCCGTATGGTCGGTCGGCCCTCTGGAAACAATTTATCACGGCCAGGTTCCCGTGGCACAGAGAGAGAGAGAGAGAGAGAGAGAGAGAGAGAGAGAGAGAGAGAGAGAGAGAGAGAGAGAGAGAGAGAGAGAGAGAGAGAGAGAAGAGAGAGAGAGAGAGAGAGAGAGACAGAGACAGAGACAGAGAGAGAGAGAGAGGGGGGGGGGGGGGGGTGGACAGCAGAACAGGTGGTGCGGCCAGAGGGTCAGGACACCGCGCCAAAGGCCGAGAGAGCCGAGACGCCACGCCAAAGCCAGGGGAGCCGGGATCTGTAAGGGGGCGCCGCTCATAATTGGGTGTCTTTAATAATAATAACTGGCCCGTCTCTCTCTCTCTCTCTCTCTCTCTCTCTCTCTCTCTCTCTCTCTCTCTCTCTCTCTCTCTCTCTCTCTCTCTCTCTCTCTCTCTCTCTCTCGCCGCTCCGTCCGCTTGACGCGGATGCGGGGGATGGGAGCAGCGCGGTCAGTGAAACACGCCCCCTCCCTCCTTTCTTCCCCCAGGACAGCGCCGCCTCGCTCCGCCTCGCTCCGCCGCGGATCCCGCAGAGCACGCAAACCGCTTTTATTCAGAGGGGAGACGAGGGGGGCAGGGGGGGGGGGTGGGCAGCGCCCGTCCCGTCCGGCCTGAACCCCGTCCCGACCCCCGGCCTGCCCCGGCGGTTATTTGTTAATGCAAGTCGATTAGTCCTTCATTGTCTGGCTTTGAAGGGAGCTCCCGGCCGCAGCAGGGCAGCGCGATCATATGGCTGGCGGAGGGACCGCGGGGCCGTCCACAAACTTCGTAACGTGACGTCATTTGAGGACGGTCCCTCAGAACCACCGCCCTGAAAGAAGGGTGGCGTTTTTCTTTTTTTCTTTAAAAGGGTCCGGACTGTGCTGCGGGTTAGTCGCGAGCCCGCAAACCCGCGAGTAAATTTACCTGCCGATAATTAATCTGAGTGCGGCCGGCCGTCCCATGCGGTGTTTGCAGTCGGCCACTGCTTCGGGAATAGTGTGTGCGTGTGTGTGTGTGTGTGCGCGCGCGCTTGTGCGTATAAGGGTGGGGGGGGGCGCCTGTCGGGTAGGCAACACGGCCTGCCGCAGCGCACGCGTGTCGTGCGGGCTGGCCTACCCTGTCGTTCACAGGCGCTCCCCGGACCGCCGCCGGCCCGGGACGTGTATTCAATAGTTTGCAGCAGCAGCAGCAGCAGCAGCAGCAGCATCAGCCCGGCGCGATGAGGCCGTCGTGTTCCGTCCGCCGTGGCCTTCACGGACGATGCCTCCCCCATCAGCCTTTGACCGTCACCAGGACAGCTTCCTCTGTGATCCCGCTTCGCCGCTGCCGCCGCTGCCGCCGCTGCCACCGCTGCCGCCGCTGCCGCCGCTGCCGCCGCTGCCGCCGCTGCCGCCGCTGCCGCCGCTGCCGCCGCTGCCGCCGCTGCCGCCGCTGCCGCCGCTGCCGCCGCTGCCGCCGCTGCCGCCGCTGCCGCCGCTGCCGCCGCTGCCGCCGCTGCCGCCGCTGCCGCCGCTGCGCCGCTGCCGCCGCTGCCGCCGCTGCCGCGCGCCGCTGCCGCCGCTGCCGCCGCTGCCGCCGCTGCCGCCGCTGCCGCCGCTGCCGCCGCTGCCGCCGCTGCCGCCGCTGCCGCCGCTGCCGCCGCTGCCGCCGCTGCCGCCGCTGCCGCCGCTGCCGCCGCTGCCGCCGCTGCCGCCGCTGCCGCCGCTGCCGCCGCTGCCGCCGCTGCCGCCGCTGCCGCCGCTGCCGCCGCTGCCGCCGCTGCCTGGGCTGGGCGCTGCGGTCGCCTTGTGACGCTCCCTGGGCCATAATGATGCGGTGATGGCCGCACATTATTTATCGTTACTTCCGTGTCGATGGAGCGGAGCCTGTGGGGCCTGTGGGGCCTGTGGGGCCTGCGGGGCCTGTGGGGCCTGTGGGGCCTGCGGGGCCTGTGGGGCCTGTGGGGCCTGTGGGGCCTGTGGGGCCTGTGGGGCCTGTGGGGCCTGTGGGGCCTGTGGGGCCTGTGGGGCCTGTGGGGCCTGTGGGGCCTGTGGGGCCTGTGGGGCCTGTGGGGCCTGTGGGGCCTGTGGGGGGCCTGTGGGGCCTGTGGGGCCTGTGGGGCCTGTGGGGCCTGTGGGGCCTGTGGGGCCTGTGGGGCCTGTGGGGCCTGTGGGGCCTGTGGGGCCTGTGGGGCCTGTGGGGCCTGTGGGGCCTGTGGGGCCTGTGGGGCCTGTGGGGCCTGTGGGGCCTGTGGGGCCTGTGGGGCCTGTGGGGCCTGTGGGGCCTGTGGGGCCTGTGGGGCCTGTGGGGCCTGTGGGGCCTGTGGGGCCTGTGGGGCCTGTGGGGCCTGTGGGGCCTGTGGGGCCTGTGGGGCCTGTGGGGCCTGTGGGGCCTGCGGGGCCTGCGGGGCCTGTGGGGCCTGTGGGGCCTGTGGGGCCTGTGGGGCCTGTGGGGCCTGTGGGGCCTGTGGGGCCTGTGGGGCCTGTGGGGCCTGTGGGGCCTGTGGGGCCTGTGGGGCCTGTGGGGCCTGTGGGGCCTGCGGGGCCTCGGGGCCTGTGGGGCCTGTGGGGCCTGGGGTGGGGCCTGTGGGGCCTGTGGGGCCTGTGGGGCCTGTGGGGCCTGTGGGGCCTGTGGGGCCTGTGGGGCCTGTGGGGCCTGTGGGGCCTGTGGGGCCTGTGGGGCCTGTGGGGCCTGTGGGGCCTGCGGACCCCCAGCGGACCCCCTGCAGGCCCTGCCGCCGCTGGGGCATATCGTCCCTGCATCACTGCCCCCGGCAGCCCGTGCTACTCTGCGCAGCTGTGTGTAAGTCGCGCGCTTTAAAACGTCTTGGAAACTAATCAACACGCTCTAGGGCAAAGTGCTGTTGAAAAAACTCACAATCGAAAAAAGATCACAACCAGTAAGAATTTGTTATTTTTAACTGGCCGCTTTCGAAACAGGTTTGATTATTTCCCATTAGTGATTTATTTACCTGCACTTACCCCAATTAAGGCATGAGCTGGACACGGATCGACACCAGGATGTCAGAAATGGGGTCGCTTGACCTTTTCTGATCGAAAACGCGTGATATACATGTCAGTTAACTCAACTGAGGTGGGCATGTTGTTGTGGAGTGTGGAAACTAAAATTGTTGCAGTTTGAAAGTGAATGGATATAATTATAATCTCTAGTTTATTTTATCATTATACTCCTCTGGCTTTCTAAGGGGAGTTTGGGTTCGATAAGAACACGTACCCCTCCTGGCTCCGGGCACACGCGCACACACACATACACGCACATGCACGCACACACCAGCATCGTCGTTGTCGTTGTTGCTCGCTGAGAGAAATAGCAGAGGGCCGATTAAATTGGAGCATTACGCCACTTAAAGTGGGCGCCTCGGGAGACTGTGCGAGCAGCGGCAGCGGCCCCGGCCCGGCTAGGGCCGGCTAGTCCCGGCCGCCCGAGCAGACTCTTCGTCACTGTCAGTGAGCCCCCCCTTCCCCCCCCCCCCCCCGCAGCGCCACATCCAACGAGCCACTTGCCACTCTTTTGTTTGTGACTATTCTGCCTTTTCATTTTTGTCACCACCCTCATCTCTCTCTCTCTCTCTCTCTCTCTCTCTCTCTCTCTCTCTCTCTCTCTCTCTCTCTCTCTCTCTCTCTCTCTCTCTCTCTCTCTCCCTCTCTCTCTCCCTCTGTGTCTCACTCAAAGAGTTTTCAAACCAGCGGCAGACCTGCACACCTATATCAGACTGAAAAGCAAAGTCTCTCTCTCTCTCTCTCTCTCTCTCTCTCTCTCTCTCTCTCTCTCTCTCTCTCTCTCTCTCTCTCTCTCTCTCTCTCTCTCTCTCTCTCTCTCTCTCTCTCTCTCTCTCTCTCTCTCTCTCTCTCTCTCTCTCTCTCTCTCTCTCTCTCTCTCTCTCTGCCTCTCTGGCCCAGTCCCTCTCTTTCTCTCTCTCATCCTCTCGGTCGCACATACAAAAAAGGAGGCCACGACTACTCCGTCCTCTTTCTCTCTTTCCCTTTTTCCGCAGTCACTGTCCCACAACGCGTCCGCGTTTTTTCGCCCCACCTCCTTCTTTCCCTGCGGCACCCCCAGCAGCGGGCGGCAGCGGGCGGCCCCCTCACGAGTCGTAGGCTCGTAGGATTGTAAGCGGAATCTTCAGCTGGAGGATGCTTAGGAGGAGGGCCCCTCTACGTTCCCAACAGCCCCGCCGCTCCCCCCCCCCCTCTCTCTCTCTCTTTCTCTCTCTGTCCGCACCACACTCCGTCTCCTCGTGTGTCTGTATTTCTCTCTCTCTCTCTCTCTCTCTCTCTCTCTCGCATACAGCGCGCGCTCTGGGAAGGGAGGGCCCTCGCCCACGCGTGCCAAACTTTTACTCGGGCCGAAGACGATTACGCCTCACCTATGCTCCGCCCCCTCCACCCCCCCCCCCTCCGCTCCCCTAAACACACACATACACACACAAGCACACACACACACACGCGGGCACGCGCACACGCACACACACGACTCGAATTGGAATTATTCAAGGCGTCAGAGGAAACCTGCAGCTCTGCTTCCTCTTTTTCCTCTGACGTGGCGTGCTCCCCTCCCTCCTCCCTTCCCCGCCTCCTTTCCGTGTCACCGTGCAGCTTTCGACGGCCAGCTTACACTTCTTGGAGGGGCGTGGCGCGGCGTGTGGCAGCGCGTTGGCGGCGCGTGGCGCAGCGCGTGCGTTGCCAAGACGATCTCTCCCCGGCTTTTGTTTGGCCCGCTGGGAGTGCTGCTCCCCCCCCCCCCCCCCCCCCGGGCCCCGCCCTACCGATTGTCCCCGATGCCAAATGGCTGGCGCCGCGGCCCTCCTGCGGGGTGTGTTTCTGCGCTAAGACTCCCAGCTCACCGCGACTCCGACTGCGTACTGCATGTAGCCCCCCCCCCCTCTCCGCTCTCTCGCACTTACTCACTCACTCATTCACTCTCTCTCTCTCTCTCTCTCTCTCTCTCTCTCTCTCTCTCTCTCTCTCTCTCTCTCTCTCTCTCTCTCTCTCTCTCTCTCTCTCCCTCTCCCCTTTATCCGATTCACGGACGACACGGAGCGCTCTCTGCGCAGGTAAAAGACTAAACGACGGCTGGAAGTCCTGGATTGTCCCGGTCGCCATCCTTATACGCCAGCCATTTGGGGAGGTGGGGGGGGGGGGGGGCAAGAAAAGACACGGTAAAAGCTTTCGCTTAATCCCGTTCCCCGTCTCCCTAATTCGCGCCCGCCCGACTGCTATTCAAATTTATTCTAATCCCCCGACACGCCCCACTCGATGGCGCGCCACGACACGGTCACCGCGGTGCCGGCCGGAGCCCGGAACTTTGGAGCCCGGGGCCTGGAGCGCCTGGAACCTGGAACGCGGAATCTAGAACGTGGAACCTAAAACCCAGAACCTAGAACCTGGAACCTGGAACCTGGAACCTGGACCTGGACCGAACCTGGAACCTGGAACCTGGAACCTGGAACCTGGAACCTGGAACCTGGACCTGGAACCTGGAACCTGCCGACCGTAGCCCGGAACCTGGAGACTGGAGCCCGGGGCCTGGGGCCCTGAGCCTGGAGCCCGGAACCGGCCCGAGCGGCCCACTTTTCAATTTGTTCCGGCGCAGCGAGGCGGCCGGCGGCGGCGTAGCGCGGAAGCGAAACGGTATAACGTGTTTGTAATGAAATCCATTATGCAGTCTGCATCAATGGTGCGGGCGGGCGGGGCGGGGCGGGGCGGGGCGGGGCGGGGCGGGGCGGGGCCGGCAGTGGGGTGTCATACCCGGCCGCCAACATGTCAGCACGTCGTCGGGCCCACGCTCGTCACGGTGAGGCCGCCGGGGCCGGGGCTAGCCGCCCGGGCGAGCGGCGAGCGCCCACCCATGAAATATTCAACGTGTGCGCGGGCCTCGACGGGCAGGCAAGGGTGAAGGCCCCGCCGGGCACCCGAAAAGGACTCAGGTGCGGGGGGGGGGGGGGGGGGAGCTGGGCTGGGCCGGGCCGAGCCGGGGGTCTATGACAATAGGGTGGCCGACAGTCCCGCCGGCCCGGCCGCCCGATGGGGTGACGGCGGATCAACTCCTGACCGACCCCAAAAGGCAACAACAGGGCCTAGCCCCCGGCCCCCGGATCCCGGCCGCCCCTGGCCTGGGCGGCAAGCGGGCCCCAGCCACCCCTCAGCGCTCGGCCCGGCTCCAGTGTTCCGGTCAGGGTGCTCCAGGGCCCCCTGGCCGGGAAGGGGCGGTGCGGGGGCGGTGCGGGGGCGGTGCGGGGGCGGTGCGGGGGCGGTGCGGGGGCGGTGCGGGGGCGGTGCGGGGGCGGTGCGGGGGCGGTGAGGAGGTGCGCTTACCCTCTCCGCCCACCCGCCCGTCCGCTCCTTGGCCCAGTTTCATGCTGGAGACCAGCAAAGGAGATTAAGGTAGCTGCCGGACCGCGACGATGCCGCTGTGACGGGCTGCACGGCTGAACCCCTACCCGCCTACCGCAACGAACCCATTCTAAAGTCATCATCATCAAATTTTTCAAAAAATAGCCTCTGCAGGGCCCCCGAGGCCCCCTATCGCAATTTTGTCCGATGATGATGATGACGGCTGATCTATTCTCGGTGCCCGCAGCCGCAGTGCAGCCGCACCACCTAGTGTGTGTTGCTCCCGGCGGCCCGACCTCCCTCCGACCTGCCTCCGACCTCCCTCCGACCTGACTCCGACCTCCCTCCGACCTGCCTCCGACAGCTGGGAGCTGGGCCACCAACATTTCCCACATTTCCCGCGGACTACTGTTGGATGCGGTGCGGCGCCCCTCTCGCCGCAACGTCTCAGACACGCCCCCCCCCCCACCTCCCCGCTCCCCCAGGCTCCCCCTCTCCCCACCCCTCGACTCCCTCGACAGCCTGTCCAGCTGCCGCGCCTGGACCGTTTCTCTCCCCCCCCCCCCACTCCCCGACCCCGTCTCCTCCTCTACCCACACTGCCGAGCACACAATTCCTGGAGAATAAACACACACCAATTTTTACGAGCCCGCAAAACGCCTGGCAGTATGGCGACCGTGGCGGCGTTACAGTTGGTCACCGAAGGACAATATATCAGCCAGCAGCGCCCGCCCATGCCGCCCCCCGCCGCCCCCCCAGAGGACGGGGAGGGACGCGACGCATGTCGGCTCGGACCTGCCTCGCGGCGGTGAGCTGCGGGTGGCTCCCCCCCCCCCCCCTAGGCCCTGCCCCCCACCAGCTGTAACCGCACCTGGTCATGCTGCAGACCTGCCGTTTGCCAATTTCGTCACCGACCCTGGCCTCCGCGGCCGATATCGGGTCGGCTCGGCTCGGGTCGAGTCGGGTCGGGAAGGGTCGGGGAGGGTCGCTATCGGCTGCTGGGTGATACGATGCGCCAAGAGGCGGTGGCGGCGGCAGGGACCCCCGCCCCCGCCCCCCGCCCCCATCCCTGTCCCCCGCCCTCCGCCATCCACCGCCGCCGCCCACCTGCTTTGGCGCGGTTCACACGGCCCGGCCCGGGGCGCGGGGCTCGGCACAGCAGCCGTCGTACACTTTTACCACACATTCGCGCCTCACTAGCAGCACGGCAGGAATGAGAGAATAAGTAATTGCGCGACGATACAAAATACGGGAAATCGGAGCAACCCCCGTGGATGTCACCGGCTCTCCTCTCCGGCGAACACGACGTGATCGATGGGCTCGGGATACAATGCGGGGAACCGGCAGGCAAGTCGTGGACGGGTCCGCGGCACGGCAGTGCAGGGCGGCGGGGCGGCGGGGGCCCCCGCTGTGCCCCGGGTGGGGGCCGGGGGGTCCCTGCGGCTCCCAGGTCGGCCGGCCGGGGGTACATCAAAGGGGCCGACGGCGCTCACGGCACGGTAGGCCAGCGGCAGCAGCGGCAGCAGCGGCAGCAGCGGCAGCAGCGGCAGCAGCGGCAGCAGCGGCAGCAGCGGCAGCAGCGGCAGCAGCGGCAGCAGCGGCAGCAGCGGCAGCAGCGGCAGCAGCGGCAGCAGCGGCAGCAGCGGCAGCAGCGGAGAGGTCGCGGACCTGTCCAGGACCTGCAGGCAGGGCCCGACCCCCGCTGAGCCGTCTGACCCCGCGGCCCGGCCGGTTTGGCCATGGAGGCTGCCGGGGCCGTCCAGCGCACGGCGTCCGCGCCGAGGCCCCGAGAAAATATCGCCGGGGCTTATCAGTAACGCGCCCACCGTCTTCTCCTCCACGGCCGGGCCGGGCGCGGGACTGGACCGGGGCCGTCGGGGATGGGACCCTGGCGAGGCGCGCTGCCAGCCCGCCCGCCCGCCCCCGGCCCGCCCCCACCCACCCCCAGGGCCGTAACACGGCCTAGACATCGGTGGCGACGCTACGACGCCGGGACCGGCGACGCATACTACCCATAAATTAGAGATAAGATGTGACCCGGCTTCTCGCTGCCCCGCCGCGCCCCCACCACCCCTCACAGTGCCCCCGCAGCCCCGCCGCGCCCCCGCAGCCCCCCGCCCACGCCCGCATTACAGGAGGGGGCAAGGGCGCTTCCTTCGCGCAACTTTGATAAAAACCGCTTACCGCTCCGCGGGTGCCGAAGTTTGTGTGAGTTATCGTAAGGGTAAGGTGGGGGTGGGGGTGGGGGGGGGGGTAAATGGGGGTTTCGGCCGGGCCGTGCACTGACCGAAAAAGAAAAAGAAGAAAAAATGGGGCTCACAAAGAATCCTGCGGCCATGTTTTAACCGACGCTTACTTCGTGATTTCCCGAAACACAGCTGTCGTAAGTATGAAAAATATAAGTTGCGCTCAGCGTAATTTTCCATAGTGATGTAAAGGTGGATGTGTTCTGTTGTACTGGAGTGTGTGTTTCCGGATCATTTGTACTGTCGTGTTCGTTTTTTGAAAGTGTAGAAGAGTTTTGCGAGAAAGAGAGTTTATAGCTAATACAAGTGTTTCCGAGAATCTTTGAGTTTTAATCATCTAAGCCTACCTCCAGTACCCCTCTGAAAATAACACAAACTAACAACAGCCTCCAGTACACTATTCTTATCCTAATGACCCAAATAGAGAACTCCAGTGGAGGCCGAAACGGAGAGTGTGAAAAATTGCATATCATTTTAGCACCGAAAACCAAGTGATTTTCGAAGTGGATCAGGGCTGCGATCTCTCATACCTCCCCTGCGCTCTTCTTTCTTATTCTTTCGTTACAAACTTCTTCCTCCACTTACCGCTTTAGGGGCCTCTCCAGCGTACTCTATATTCGCATTGGCAACTCCCGGCCTTGGCGCGGCACTTGGTGCTGCCATCTTGGATCGCTTCTATAATGCAGCGGGCAATCTGACCTCGGCCGTCAAAGTTTAATCCCGCCTACAGTGTTAATCAATGATTGACCCCGGACGCAAACGCCATCCCGGCGACACACACGCATACACACACACACACACTTTCTGTCTCTATCTTTCCTTCTCCCCCCCCCCCCCTCTCTCTGTCTTTCTGTCTGTCTCCCTCGCTCTCTCTAACTTTTAAGTCATTCATGTTCTTGAGTGTTCTGTATTTTCAGTCTTTCTTATTTTTTTTGTATGGTTTACTCTCAAATTAAGCAAATGTGCTTGTTTTTGTTTATTTTATATTTTGTTCTTGTATCATCTGTTGGAAGATGTTATTTTTGTTATATTTAATTAAGAGGGCGGGTTTACATACCAGTGGTGCTCTTCAGCGCTTTTTGTAAACCCTTATATCAATAAATCAAATCAAATCAAATCTCTCTCTCTCACACACACACACACACACACAAACTTTCTGTCCCTCTCTTTTCCTCTCCCCCCCCCCCCCTCTCTCTCTCTCTCTCTCCCTCTCTCTCTCTCTCTCTCTCTCTCTCTCTCTCTCTCTCTCTCTCTCTCTCTCTCTCTCTCACACACACACACCACACACACACACACACCTACACACACACACACCACACACACACACACACACACACACACAAGTCTACGCCGGCTCGCAGTCACGTTCGCCTTTCCCGAGCCCTCTGCAGTTTCTGTCACACACGTGGTCGAGTGGCCAAATGCTGCCGTCACACAGTCGTGGCGTGCGTCCTGGCAGGGGCCAGAGTCAGGGGCCAGAGGCAGGGGCCAGTGGCTGAGGCCCCCCCTCCAGCCCTTGCCCCGCCCCGCTTTCGGGTCTCGTAACGTTGGCTGCTCTGCCCTGAGGCGTCGTCGTGCGTACCCCCCCCCCCCCCGCCCCCTCTCCCAGCAGCCCCAAGGGCCTCGGCCACGGCCCAACTCGAACCCACCCCCGTTTGACCAAGTTTGCTCTATGAAAACCCCGGCTGCCTGGAAAAGAAGAAGGCAGCAACCGGCCACGCCAAGCTACGGGGCGGGGCGGGGCGGGGCGGGGCGGGGCGGGGCGGGGCGGGCGGGGCCCCCTGCGGCGCTGCGCAGCCCGCAGAGCAGCAGGCTGCCTCGTAAAGGGCAGACAATCCGCATTACCGTATCCCGCAGAGGCCAGTCAGCCAGCCAGCCGCCAGCCAGTCAGCCAGCCAGCCAGCCAGCCAGCCAGCCAGCCAGCCAGCCAGCCAGCCAGCCAGCCAGCCAGCCAGCCGCCAGCCAGCCAGCCAGCCAGCCAGCCTCCGGAAGAGGCTGCCTGCTATTGCCTCAGCATCCCGGAACACCCCAACCTATCAATGAACAACCAACAAAACAACCATAACACCCAAGTCCATTTCGTTTCGTGACAACCAGGGAGGTACCCGTCGATTTTCTCAGTCATCGCGGTTCGGCTTGTGATAATTGTGAGAGTGTTGCTGTTCCTATGTGGCTGGGCGGGGCCAGGGGCAGGGCGGGGCAGGCCGGGGCGGGGCGGAGGCACGGCGTTGTGGTCGAGGTGCTCATGATGAAGAAGGGGGCCGCCGGCCGCCGCGGCCCGCGGTTCGCCACACTCGGGTGTGCATGTCATGTGGGGGGACGGCCACCGCGGCCACCCACTGGCCTTCCTAGTCCTGATCCTCAAGGGGGAGAAGCAACTTGTTTTCGAGAGCCATCCTCCTCTGCGGGGGTAGCGGGGCTTCTTGGGTACCGGGGCACCCTCCTCAGGGGTACTGGGGCACCCTTCTCAGGGGTACCGGGGCACCCTTCTCGGGGGTACCGGGGCACTCTACTCGGGGGTACCGGGGCACCCTTCTGGGGGTACCGGGGCACTCTACTCGGGGGTACCGGGCACCCTTCTCGGGGGTAACGGGGCACTCTACTCGGGGGTACCGGGACACTCTACTCGGGGGTACCGGGGCACTCTACTCGGGGGTACCGGGCACCCTTCTAGGGGGTACCGGGGCACCCTTCTCGGGGGTACCAGGGCACTCTACTAGGGGGTACCGGGACACTCTACTCGGCGGTACCGGGGCACTCTACTAGGGGGTACCGGGACACTCGACTCGGCGGTACCGGGTCATGAGAGGGTCACGTGCGCCGCAAAGGAGTCGGAGGCCGTCGGCATGTTATCTGGCAGTGGAGGCTGGGACAGCGTTTTGTGCAAATTTAATGCGGCGCTGCTCAGCGGCGCGGCGACGACTGGCTGCCGACGGCTGCGGGAGAGTCGAGTCCGCGTGCGAACGGAACGCTGACGGGGTGCTGGGGGTGCCCGCTGCTGCTGCTGCTGCTGCTGCCGCTGCTGCCGCTGCCGCTGCCGTCGGCTGCGGTGCGGTGCGGCCCGCGGTATCGGACGGGGGCATCTCTGACGCCGACATTCCCAGCGGCTCCTGTTCATTCTGGGTGAAAGTTTCATCCCCCGCGCCGCTGCTGCTGCTGCTGCTGCTGCTGCCGCTGCTGCCGCTGCTGCCGCTGCTGCCGCTGCTGCCGCTGCTGCCGCTGCTTGCCGCTGCTGCTGCTGCCACCGCTGCTGCCGCTGCTGCCGCTGCTGCCGCTGCTTGCCGCTGCTGCTGCTGCCACCGCTGCTGCCGCTGCTGCTCCTTATCTGCAGTCACAGTCTT
Source organism: Odontothrips loti (assembly GCA_038380765.1). Classification (NCBI taxonomy): domain Eukaryota; kingdom Metazoa; phylum Arthropoda; class Insecta; order Thysanoptera; family Thripidae; genus Odontothrips; species Odontothrips loti. The sequence continues at coordinate 6,000,702 of CM076257.1, read as the reverse complement.
CGTGCCCGCGCCGACGTGACGGGCTGCTGCGCCAACGCCTACGCCACGCACGGCCCAGGGTGGCCAACACCGGCACAAAATATAGAGAGAGAGTATAGAAACCGCGGCGCGCCAGAGCAAGTGTGTCAACTACACTAATTTTGGCAGCATCTGGCATTCTGTTTTGGGGCGTTCTGGTTGGGCGTTGATGCAGTTTCGAAAGTGACATGACAGATATCTGAAGAACAAATGACGAAAGTATTCGTGTTTAGAGACCGTGCCTGTCTGGTTTCTTTGTTATCTACTGTCCCACCCCCACTTTCGGCCTCCTCTCCGGTCCGCTGTATTCTAGTTTCACGACAGCCCCCTTATCGCTCCTTATCGAAAAAGAGATTCAAAGAAACAAATTTTTCATGGAAAATTGGAAAATTTTCAGTGAAAGAACAAATAGCGAAATATCGGAAGATTTCAATTTAAATAAATCGCGGCAAATTCCAGTCACACGTTTCTGATAGTTTACATGTGTAACTGGAATACTTCGTAACCACGCCCCGTAGCAGGGTGGCGTTCCCTAGTTCCTGGACGACCCCCCAGTTTGGAGTTCCGAGGCGAGCAGCGGCGACGGCGCCCTCACGGACTCGCTGGTGGCGGTGGCGGCGGTGCACTCGACGGGGAGGGTGTCCTTGGAGGACTCGGCTGCTTAGTTGGACGGGAACCGGCCCCCCGAGCACCATTAGGCGGCCGTCGGCGGCCGTGGACGGGTTAAGGACCGCGTCAGAGCTGCCAGAGGCGGCCTGAGGTAACAAGGCTGGGCCGGAGGTAACGGGGCGGGGCGGGGCGGGGCGGGGCGGGGCGGGGTAGGCCATGACGGGGCGGGGCAGGGCGGGGCGGGGCGTGCCCGGCTGCTGCACCCAGCCAGCACCCCCTAACCACCACCCCCTCCATAGAGCACACAACGCTCCGAGTTTCGCTGTCCGCATCGTACGCATTCGAAAAATTGGGTTAAACTTGAGAGTTTTTTTCGACTTACCGTTTGAAGTTATTTTTTTTTTTTCTGCGTGAACACCCAGTACGTGCAGGCGATCGAGTTTCCGATGCTAGTTTCTCTTTGTGGGCGCCGCGCCTTCCCAGAGAGCCCAGCGCGCTAGCGGAGGCAAACGACATTGACATGTGATTCAATATCACCGCACACGCTCTGCTCGCCTCGCCTATCTCTCTCTCTCTCTCTCTCTCTCTCTCTCTCTCTCTCTCTCTCTCTCTCTCTCTCTCTCTCTCTCTCTCTGTGTCTCTGTCTCTCTTTCTGACTCTGTCTGTCTGTCTCTCTCTCTGTCTTTCTCTCTCTCTCTGACACACACATGGTCTCCAATTCAATACCGCACAGCTTGCACGCTCGCACTGCATAGCGGGAAGAGCCGCCGAAACGGAAAAAGGAGAAGACTCGATTTACGTTTTACAACACGCCCGGACATCCGCTCTCTCTCTCACTCTCACACACACACTGACACGTAAAAACACACACACACACACACACACACACGTGCGGGGTTGCGAATATTATTGCTGCAACGGATGCAGCCCTCCCCCCTCCCCCCTCACCCCCCTTCCCGGAAGCCCCCCCCCCCCCAACTGCGTGTTATTGGGGGCCGTCTGTCACTGTCGGGTGCGACGCGACGCGACGCGCGATATGCGAACAGGCGAACAGGCCGACGATTAACGACCATGCCAAACTCTTTCGCATCGAGTCCCCCCCCCCGCCCCCCCCCCCTCCAGCTTTTCACGGCCACTCCCCCAACCCTCCCATTCCCTCACTCAAGGGAAATGGATTACTCGACACGAAGATTCATGGATTGCTCATGACGCCGGAATCATTCGGCAGGGACTTATAGACCTCGCCGCTGCCTCTGCTGTTGATTGGTTGGCGAAGCCGGGGGAGGGGCTCCCCCCCCCCTTCCAAATCCCTTCACTACCGCACTTCCTCGCTGATTTTTATAACGCTCGCTCGGGCTGCGTGCCGCCTCGGAGTGGAACTTCCGGCAGCGATTTATACGTCAACGGTGACACATCCGACATCCGTTTCCTGCGTCGGTTGAACGACGTCGTAAAAAAAAATTTATAAAAATAAAAATATTTTTTTCTTTTTATTGTCACCGCATAAAAAGATTTTTGTTTTTGTTTTTCAAAGGTCTTAGGTCGTCACCATAGAGGCTGGCGGAGCTGACATAACTAACGTCAGCAACAGCAGCCGCCCTCGGCGAGGGCGCGTCCAGAGTGTTTTCCACTTGACTGGCGTCGTTGCTGACCATCAAAGCGAATGACTAACAGAGAGCGTCCCTTTCAGCACCTCCCCACCCCTCTGCAGGTGGTGTATGATTAAAGACCTACGCACGGCTGTCCTGTCCGCTCCGACGCCCGAACGCAAACACGCTCTGACAGTCACCATAGCAGCGACAGACGCACGGGTTAGCCACGCAGCCCCCCGACCGACAGGTCCGGGGTTCGAATCCTATGCCGACACGTCGTTTTCGTGATCGACCCCTCATGTTCGGGTTTCCTTCAGGTCCTTAGGCCTCACGAAGCGTCTCGTCTTTCCAGCTGGCCCTACCAGACTGCTCCCTTTCCCACCACCTCTTTGTATGCGAAAAAGAGAGAGGGAGAAGGGGAAGAGAGAGAGAGAGAGAGAAAGCGGAGGGAATCTTCATTTTCTGCGTGTGTGCGAGAGAAAGGGAGGATCCATTATGCATGACCCGATTCGGTATGAGGTGCCATTAGCACCGAAGGCACTTGGCAGGCCAGAATCTCTCTCTCTCCCTCTCTCCTTCTTCCTCACTTGCCTCGCATCTCCCCTCTGTCTTTAACTCCCTCCCTCTCTCACGCTCTCTTTCTATTTTCACTGCGATCCCCTAAGAAACTGCGTTTGTTCGACGTATGTGTGTGTGTGTGTGTGTGTGTGTGTGTGTGTGTGTGTGTGTGTGTGTGCTTAGGTGCGTGGATGCGTGCGCGCGCGCTCGGGTAGACAGTCAGCGTCCTTATTTACACATCCAGGGGGTGTACTATGTCATCGTGTCACCGTAGTGTACACACACACAGACACAGACACACAGACACACACACACACACACACACACACACACAGCTAGTCCGCTGAGCGCGGCTAACGGCGACCTCTCTAGGTGCGCGGGTGCGCGCCTACACCGCCTTTCTTTTAATTAAAAGTGCAACCACGGCAAAAGGCGCCCCCCCCCCTCCATCTCCCTCTTCTCTCTCTCTCTTCTCTCTCTCTCTCTCTCTCTCTCTCTCTCTCTCTCTCTCTCTCTCTCTCTCTCTCTGTCTCTCTCTCTCTGTCTCCCTCTCTCTCTCCCTCTCGCTAACCGCTCCCACAACCCTCTCCCCCGAGGGGTCCGGCAGGTGTGCGGCCGGACCGGGCGCAGGTCGTAATGCGAGGCGCAAACGAAATTACTGGACAAAAAGCCGCAGCCTGCCACCGCCGCCGCCGCAGCAGCAGCAACAGACGCCGCTCCCCGTTTCTTGTGGTTTCATACGTGCGCCCGGAAAGGGAGAAACGTGAACCGCAAGCCGCAGTATTCATTCGCCGCGAAATTTGCAATTCATAAAATTCGGCAGAAAAGCAAAATAAAACGAAAATCGTCTCGCGAATCTTAAATGCAAAATGCAGACGTTGACTCACCAGTTCCGAATGTTTGACATTATTTTCAGAAATTTCCAGAGAGAGAGAGAGAGAGAGAGATATTTGATTTGATTTGATTTGATTTATTTCAATTAAAAGGTACAAAAAGACTAAAAAGTCCTACGAGAGTACCAATGTGGCAGATAATACTAATAACATTATTCAGTTCAAGAATCATTACAACTCAAATTGCTTAGACATAATAAAACGTAAGAATTGCAGTGATACATACAAATATAGATGACGCAAGTAGCGTAAAATAAATAAGTAACCAAGGAAAGCTCAGGTAGATACATGGGTAACAATTACAAAGCGAGAAGATATTCTCTTAGTTTAATTTTAAAGGTATTGATGCTCTTGGCATTAAGTATATTATCCGGAAGACTATTCCATAGCACGGGTGCGGCTATCCAGAAAGCGCCCCTTCCCTTTTCAGTCCGATGTTGCGGGATTCTTAAGTGCAACTCGCTCCCTCTGACAACACGGGTACGAACATTACAGGCAAATTGAAGTTTAATTGAAAGATAGGAGGGCATCATATAGTGAAGGATCTTATAAAGAAGAGTAACAGAGGCATAGAAGAATCTGCGCTCAATGTTTAGCCAGTAAAAATCATTAATATAGCCAGAAATATGGCAGTCCCTCCGAAGATCGTAAATAAGCCTGGGGCATGCGTTCTGGACTCTTTGGAGTTTGATACAGGATTCCACAAGCATGTGGGAACAGACAACATTCCCATAATCCAAAACAGGGAGAGAGAGAGAGAGAGAGAGAGAGAGAGAGAGAGAGAGAGAGAGAGAGAGAGAGAGAGAGAGAGAGAGAGAGAGAGAGAGAGAGAGAGAGAGAGAGCGAGGCTGAGGGGGGAGGGTGTAGGAGAGAGAAAGAAAGACATTCGAGGTATACATATATAGGTATTTTCAGGAGAGTGGCCCTTCATATGAATGGCACACACGGACGGAGATTCCCACAGCACGGTTGGCGGGGGGGATGAAATGGGCGCCACAAATTAAATTATCCCCGTGGCGGCTCTCTTTGGTCGCGTGGTGTCGCCGTGGTGGCCGACCTGAGCCTGCCGCCCGGCCCCCAGTCATCCCGGCTCTCCGCTGGAACTGGGAAGGTTTATCAATTACCGGGATGGACCGCGGAGCACCCAGCCGCCCCTGCCCTGTCCCAGTAGGGCCGCGCCGGGCCGGGCCGAGCCGAGCCGAGCCGAGCCGAGCCGAGCCGAGCCGAGCCGAGCCGAGCCGAGCCGAGCCGAGCCGAGCCGAGCCGAGCCGAGCCAGGCCGAGCCGAGCCGGCCGGGGTCCCTGCCGAGGAGCCATGGTCATCATCATCACCACCGTCATCATTCCAAGGGTGCCGGCCGAAAAGTGCTGCCGGCAATCAAAGGCCGAAACTCGGTTGCCGCCATTAAAATCCCTGGCCAAGTGCGCCGCTCGCGCCGGGGTCTGGCGGGCCGGGGGCGGCGGGCCGGGGGCGGCGGGCCGGGGGCGGCGGGCCGGGGGCGGCGGGCCAGGAAGTTGGGCCGGCCGCCGTCTTCTGTCGGCGCCCCCACCCCCATTCTCAGCGCGCAAGTTGCCGGCGGGATTAAAACACGAACAGCTTTAGGAAAGCGGGAGGCGCCGAGCCTCAGACGCCCCCAGGTAAGCCCGCCTCCCCTCTCCCCCGCCAACCCCCTCCCCGCTTTCCCCTCTCCAGCCGCGGCTCCAGTACGCGTCCAGCAGGTCGAATGAAATTAACAAGAGCCTTTGACGGCGGCGCGCGCTGGCTGCGGCGGCTTCTCGTCTTCTCGCCTCCCTCTCGCTCCCGACCGCGATTTCTTGGCGTGGAAGGGGGGGGGGGGGGGGGGGGGGGGGGAGGGGGGGGAGCTCACGTCAGCCGATGTCAATACCACTGTAGGCGCAGATGCATCGGACGCTCCGGAACGGTCCGTGTGATCAGCACAATCACATCGGGGGGACGGAGAGGGGGGGGGGGGATGTTACAGCCGGTTAGCGTGCTGCACGTTATTGCTTATCAGTGTGTCCGAGCACTACTGCCGCTGACACGTTCGCTTCACGACCGACCGACCGACCTGGCCAACCAGATAGATAGCAGGTAGATAGACAGATATGGGCGGGGTTACCGGAAACATCGAGTAGAGCGGACACAAAACTGGAAATGAGGCCAAACGCAACACTGTGAGAGGGGAGCGAGAAAACAGGTACGGGAGTGTAGCGAGTTGTAAGTAAGTTTTATGGAATACGCGGTCTACAAAACGCACACTGTTCGCTGGATAATTGTTTTCATTTTTTTTTGTGATAGAGGAGGAAGGATGCAAATTTACAGTGCGTGTGCAATGCGTGGTATGAGATGGAGGGGAGGGGGGAGGGGGGGGGGGTCAAAGAAAGGGGCGGGCGATCTGTTTCAATCAGCACCTCGGTGGCAGGTCAGGGGTGGCCTCCGCGGGGAACCGAGCGAGGGTGGGTGAAAAGGGATTTTGGGGTTGGGGAGGGGGGAGGGGGAGAAGTGAAGCAGAATCCGGACCACCAGTGGTGGTCAGACATGGCCAGTCATTTACAGCTGCCCACGTCACGGCAGGGGGTGCGAACGAGTGCACTAGTTTGTCTGCATGTCCACAGGCCTTAAAAGCAGAGTCTGTCGGCTGCCCCCCTCCCCCCCTCCCCCCCCTCTCTCTCTCTCTCTCTCTCTCTCTCTCTCTCTCTCTCTCTCTCTCTCTCTCTCTCTCTCTCTCTCTCTCTCTCGCTCGCTCGTTTTCTCCCGCGGGTGGCATAGCCTACGCCTGTCACGTCGATTTATAGGCTCTTCCGGGGCACGCCGGAGGTGTCCGGTGAATCCCCCTACCCCTCCTCCCCCTCCTTCAACCCCCCCCCCCAATTCCCCCCCCCTCCCTAATCTCCCTCTCCGCGAGGTGTGGGAGGAAGATACGCGCCGGACTGAAAGACGGAGCACGGGGCGCGTGACATGCTGTCGTAAGGTCTGAGGGAGAGGGGCCGGGGGGGGGGGCAGCGCAGCCCGGACCTAAACGCAGCCGCATCACGCTGTACCAACCCCCCTCCCCCTCCCCCTTGATCTGGCTTCTGCTCCTCCACACATGTCGCTATCATAGCCCCCTCCCCCCCCCCCCCCCCCCGCTGCGCTGCTGCAGTGTTCGTCTGGCGGGCGAACGGAGTGAACTGACTCCCACTCGCCCCTCACCCCACCATCACCACCCCTCTAACTTACTTTCTCACCCCCGGCGAGACCGCAACCCGCCCGATACGTGCGGACTTGTCCGGACAACCCCCTCTGCCCCCCCCCCCCCCGCTCCCCCTCCCTTGTCGGCTGTCGCGTCAGTCTCCTCGCCACGGTTGAGTGGATGCAGTGATTGAGGTGGGGTGGGGGGGGGGGGGAGATAGGGAGAGCGAGAGACAGCGAGAGATATAGAAAGAGAGACCGACTGACAGACGGACGGACAGAGACAGAGACGGGTGTCCTTTCCTTCACCCGCGGGCGCACAGGGAAGTCCCGACTCGGTGAACTTCGCACACGGACAGGTGCCGCGGTGCACCCCAAAGTGCACTATTCCTCTCCTGGTACAGTCTTCCCACAGCGTCCCCCCCCCCCCTCTCTCTCTCTCTCTCTCTCTCTCTCTCTCTCTCTCTCTCTCTCTCTCTCTCTCTCTCTTTGTGTCTCTGTCTCTGTCTCTGTCTCTCTCCCTCACTATATCTCTATCTCTCGGTGGGGGGGGGGGGGGGGCAGAGAAGGGGGTGTTCTTGCGGCTGCGGGAAACTTGCGGGGGGGGGGGGGGGGGGGGTCTGCCAGCCTGCGGGCTGGTCTGGCACCCCGGCACCCCAAAGCCACGCGTAAGCCGGTGTTAACGCGCGGCCGCCCCCGTGCCGCAGGGACGTGCACAAACCACGTGACACGAGGGGGTACTCACTCTGTATTTCGACGTACACAGAATATTGAATACTACTGAATACTAGTGAATATTAAGAATATTACGGAATAGTGAGGAATATAGGATTCATCTTGAATAGGAATGAATATATGGGAATACCAGAGAATAGGGGAGAATATTAATTGAATACTAGAGAATAGGGGAGAATATTAATTGAATACTAGAGAATAGGGGAAAATATTATTAAATACCAGTGAATACCTATGAATAAATCTGAATATTTCATGAAATCAGCTGAATACTTCAGAATACCAGCGAACATTAGTCAATATCTTTCTTGAGATGAAGCTTCCCGCCCTTTCCGGCAAGTCAGCCAACTGCAGCCAGTGCAGCCAACAAGCAGTCCGGCAGCCCGCAGTGGCTCGCGCCCGCAGCAGGATGTAACGAATGGGCGATATGAATACATATCAATACATATGAATCATATGAATACATATGAATATCACCAGAATATGTGTGAATACTATTGAATATGTACTGAGTATGTATGAATACCTGCGAATATCAATGAATATTTCAATATATTCCGAATACAAGGGAATAGTTGTGAATACCTCAATACTTTTGAATATTCGAGAATAATTGTGAATATGAATATGAATATCCCAGGCGTGTACACAGAATACTTCGAGTGAGTACCCCCTCGACGTGACACCTGTGACGCCGGTGCTACCAACGATATTACACCAACAGTCATGGAAATCGCATCATTTATAGCGGCGGTGAGAGGGGCTATCTAAAAGTGCTGGGATGTGAATTTCAAAAAAATTAATTTCTGAGTTATTTTTTCCTGGGGTGAGTTTTCAAAGTATGAATTTTTGGTCCCTCCCGTTATTAGGTGGAGTGAACTTTTTTATTGGGTTTGAATTTGATTGTTATTTTTTTGTGTTTTCATTTCTTGCTATTTGGTCAAAAACAGAGTTATTCCCCGCTCTCTGGCGCAGGTTGGAGGAATTAATCTGATGATAGCGGGATTGAGATGTTGGAAGTGGCTTGCCCAGCCCGGCCGTCCCCCTGGAAGCAACCCCCCGATTGAGGACGCTGGGCTGGACTGCGGGGGGCGACAGAGTGGGGGGGGGGGGGGCGAAAGGGGGCGGCAGAGCCTGTGCGCCGATGAGTACGGTTTGTCCGTGATGTAGGGGAAGGCCGGGGACGGGGCTGGGTGCTGTAAAGCTGATTAGGGACGCAAGTGAGTTGTCGGTCGGGCTGGCCGTGGGCTGGCTCCCTCTTGCTCCCACTGGTTCCCACTGGCTCCCACTGGCTCCCACTGGCTCCCACTGGCTCCTGCTGGCTCCCACTGGCTCCCACTGGCTCCTGCTGGCTCCCACTGGCTCCCGCTGGCTCCCACTGGCTCCCGCTGGCTCCCGCTGGCTCCCGCTGGCTCCCGCTGGCTCCCGCTGGCTCCCGCTGGCTCCCGCTGGCTCCCACTGGCTCCCACTGGATCTCACTGGCTCCCACTGGCCCCCACTGGCTCTACATTGGCACTGGGTCCCCTACCATACTCTTAGGTTCCGGTCCAGGAGCGTTCCGGGCTGGACTGGACTCCCCCTGGGCCCTGGGCTGGCCGCCTGCTGGCAGTTCGGACCGCTGCTCGGACAGCGGTTTGCCAATCTCTTGTCACCCTTCATTCGTCGCGTAGTGCTGCCGCTGCCACACTGTCCTTCCGGTAATAAGAAGAGATAACGAAGAAGAAGAAGAAGAAGAAGAAGAAGAAGAAGAAGAAGAAGATAAAGAAGAAGACCAACAATAAGAAGAAGAAAGCGGAATGGACGCCTCCGGAGAAGTTTACCTAAGGTATCATTTGGCAGTGTGCTGCTGCAACTCTCTCTCTCTCTCTCTCTCTCTCTCTCTCTCTCTCTCTCTCTCTCTCTCTCTCTCTCTTCTCTCTCTCTCTCTCTCTCTCTCTCTCTCTCTCTCTCTCTCTCTCTCTCTCTCTCTCTCTCTCTCTCTCTCTCTCTCTCTCTCTCTCTCTCTCTCTCTCTCTCTCTCTCTCTCTCTCTCTCTCTCTCTCTCTCTCTCTCTCTCTCTCTCTCTCTCTCTCTCTCTCTCTCTCTCTCTCTCTCTCTCTCTCTCTCTCTCTCTCTCTCTCTCTCTCTCTCTCTCTCTCCATCTATCTTTCTTGCCACGCCACGTCACGACGAATCCACTTTGAAATAACGGCTGCCGGATCTCATTCTTTAGAAGCAACACAGACTCGCCTTTCTCCGAACTGGCTCCCGCTCCTCTCCCTGTCTCTCTCGCACTCCCTCACCCCCGCCCGCACTCCCGGCCAGCTTAGCGAAAGGCGACGCTCAAAGGAGAGGGGCGCAGACACAGGGGGTGTCGATACACGC